>JALIZH010019288.1:40000-45870 GCA_030522465.1 Rhipicephalus appendiculatus
ATTTCGCTATTTTCACAGCTCTATATTTTACATAAAAAAAATGATTTCCATATACCTTTGAATGTCATGCCTGTGTACTTCAATAATGAGAACTAACAGACAAGAGAGAGGGAGCGAATTTATTAGAAGGCCGAGAGGTCGGCCTGAGCTTGCGCGCTCTGGCCTGCTACTCAGCACAGGGGAAAAGGGAAAGGGAAGAAAAGGGTGATGATGATGATGGGGACAGGAAGAGGTGATGCGTATGTACATTGACCACGTCACACCCAGTGGTCTTCTTAAGGTCTACTGTCAAGTCCAGTATTTTTCATCAAATCTATAAGTGCCCTTGTAGCAGTCCTTGATGCTGTCTGGTCGGACATTGCGGACAATATGTTAGTTTCACTTAGTGTGTTAACACCGATGCCGGCCAACGTTGAAACCAGCATCTTCCGTTGGGACACGTAAAGAGGGCAGTCGCACAATAAATGTGTTAGAGTCTCAACCACTGGACAGCGCTCACAGTTCGGGCTGTCAGCACGGCCGATAAGGTGCGCGTAGCATCGGGTGAAGGCGACGCCTAGTCGAATCCGGGGCAGCAGACTGGCGTGGTGTCGCACAATGATGCCAGGACAATGATGCCAAGGAAAGTATAGGGGATGTTATTAGTGGTAATTGTAATGTAAATGTGAAGAAAGAAAAAATGGACGAAAAGATAACTTTCCACCGGCAGGATCCGAACCTGCGACCTTCGAATAACGAGTCCGATGCTCTACCACTGAGCTACGGGGGCGGTCATCCCTCCGTCCACTTTATAGGGTATATATGTGTACTCAAACGTGGGAGCGTCAGTCAGCGCCGCCTGTTGCCATTACGGCGAGTGTGGAACACTCTTTTTGCCTGTAGGCGTCCCGTAGCACGTGACGCCTACATGCCTATGTACTGTGTGATGTCGTTGCACGTTAAAGAACACCAGATGGTCAAACTTTACGGAGCCCTTCACTATAACGTGCCTCATAATCATATCGTGATTTTGGCGCCTAAAACCCCCCACATATATATATATATATATATATATATATTAATGTCACGCCTTTTCCGGCAAGAAACCCTCTAATCCGATGCACTCAACTTCATTCGGTTGAATGTAAAGTTTCGTACGCAAGGGACAGGCGTGACGTCATAGATTGCGAGAGCGTTTGCACGATGCTAGTTCACCGATTATCAGCAAAGAAGAATGACACCACTTGCGTAACTAGATCTATTGCTATCAAAACGTTGGCGTTAAAGGAATTAATCAAGCACTTCGCCCAGTTTAGTGCGGTCGTATTGAGGGGAAAATTTATGGAAATTAAATTTGACATACATTTTTTTTTCGTTAGTAATCGACCTTTGCAAGCCAAAGAAACATAAACAATAGTTCAGAAGGAATGTTTAATGAATTGGTTTAAAAGAGTTTACTGTGGCTCTTTACTATCTGAATGAGAATCTCTCAATGAGAAGACATATGGCTGACGTTTTGCTTGTCATCGTTTGCATAAAGAGCGCATGCTCACCGCATGACGAACATTGTCACATAATATACAACTTCACATAACCACAGAAAGACTGACGACACCAAAGCGATGTTTTATTTTTTATTTTCTTCCGTTATATCTTTAATTTACAGGAAATGACGTTCGCATTACGGGGTGCGCATTGCTTGGTTGCTCCGTCCGGAAGTTCTCAGAACTGCTATAACAACTTTAAATGCCTGGGTCATCACATTTTGGACGAGCTTGCAGTGGAGGACGTCGAATTGCGACGTGGAGATGTCCGCTGATAAGATTAAAATATCTGCGAAAGGAAGGAAGGAAGAAACAAGCGGATGGACAGGGAGGTTAGCCAGTTCTCAGACCGGCTGGCTAACCTCCAAAAGAGATGTCGCAAAAAAAGACAAAAAAAAAAGATAAAAAAAAGCTGAGCAACAAAAGAACTTCCAGCACTGCGCCCACGTGCTCTTCGTTGTGCGCATAAGTCCAAGGCGTGTACACAGACGTTCTGGATGGTGGCCAGTGCTCAAGACTTTAGTGAAACGTCAGTGAGTTCTAACGATGGTCGAGCAATACGGTGATACTTTTGCACCACCTTGTCTCTAAAGCTCCAGGTTTGATAGTGGGTTCTGGTGAAGAAATGAAGTTCTGTAACCTTCAGTGGAAGTGCGGGTTTTAGTAATGATGCTTAGGGTTAAAAGTAGTGTAGAGCAAGACACGCACACGCGCACACACTTGCACACACCAGATAGATAGATAGATAGATAGATAGATAGATAGATAGATAGATAGATAGATAGATAGATAGATAGATAGATAGATAGATATAGATAGATAGATAGATAGATAGATAGATAGATAGATAGATAGATAGATAGATAGATAGATAGATAGATAGATAGATAGATAGATAGATACGGTTGGTTCGCTAAGAAATGCTTCGCAATAAAAAGCAAGGAAGGTTAGACAAGCGCAATTGTTCAAAAGCACCATACACACACGGGCATGACGCAGAAACAGCGCGTCACCGTGTCGAAGTACTGGAAGCACCAAAAACATACGGGTTGGCCAACCGGCACACAGCAGCTAGGGTCTGCAGAAGTAAGTCATATATTTATATAATGCCAGAACCTCGAAGCCACCATGGCGTGATCCAAACCTTCCAGCAATCCCCTTCAAAACTACCCTCTGCACTCTCATATTTTAGTAGTGAAACAATAACTACAACGACAAGTAAACAATACTAACAAAGTTACGCCCGGAGGCGCTGGCGTAGCCAGGGGGGAGCATGGGGAGGGGTTGCAATCCCCCCCCCCCCCCCACTTCCGAGAATTTTCATTTTTGCGTGTGTGTATATGCACGCATACATACAAATGTATGAAACAACCCCGCCACCCCAAAAAAATTTATGGCATACGCTATACTGCCTGGAGGTCAAGAAGAAAAAAAAAAAGAAGCAAACATTTTCCAGCTGTACAATGTCACTAGTGCTAGATGACATGTCTAACGATGAAAACAAAAGTTTACATGTTGCGGTCACAAACAAGGAAAAAAAAGATCGTTGAACAACGAATGTCGCAGGTGCCAACGTTTCAACAAAAGGTCTTGTCTCCGCCCATGGTCATCGGCAGAATTTTCTCTTGGGGGGGGAGCGAAACCATTGTTGCATTGCGACTGGGAGAGGGGGAGAGCACTGGCATAGCTTGGGTGTGGGGAAGTGCTTGAGTGGCTTGAGGGGGGAAAGTGCCCCTTTTGCACCCCCCTGCCGACACCCATGTCTCCGACCGAGACACCTTGACAAGACGTAATGTCCGCTGTTTGAAGCGTTGACTCCACTGACATTCGTTATTCCGCGATTTCAATCCCCCCATGTTCCCCTGAACTTCTGTCTAGGTTGGAGTTGTATGAAGGTGCACTGGCTAAATTAGGCAAGATAAACCGGTAATCTCAAGATCAACCAAAAAGCAATGCTCTTTTGATTCATCGAAGAATAAGGTACAAGTGCTAGGGACACGGAGGCTGTAATTAAGTCCGTGGTTCAGACGAAAATATTTCTGATGCCGCTCGGCAAAAAGAAAACAAAGAAAAGAGAGAGAGAGAAACGTAAAAGGTAGTATATGAGCTTAATAGTGACGAAAGTTACAGAACGCAAGACGTTTCACCAGTGTTACAAACTACCTCTCAAAACATTAAAGCATAAGCGCGTTTCTCTCTCCCGGCGTTTCCAGTCTTTTCGGCACAATCCGTGACGCCAGCAGTTTGTTCACGTGACGTCATTTGGGAAAACAAGCTTTCGATTGGTCCATATACGAAGGGTATGATCAGTTGTGAATATTCGTCACTCTGCCTTGCCATGCAGTCGCATGCCTCGTCCCGCACGAATATAAATATATCGGGCGCGATCAACCTAATTTCACTTTGTTTTGTGCGTTTTCGACTGCGCAAGCGGAGATGACAGCATGTAGCCTAAAAGCGCAAAATCCTGATAGGCTGAACGCTTAGTGCTGACGTTTTCCACGTGTTTTATGAACAAATAAGAGGCGAGGAGGAGGCAGCGCCTGTAGGAAGCGTAGTGAAGGCGAGAAATAATCCACTCTCTCGTTTTTGAACCCGGAGCGGTTTAGGGACTCTTTAAAGCGTAAAAATCCCGCCTTGTCAGTAGGACATATAGTATAACGTACAAGCAGAATGTGTTGCTTATGTGTTTTTACGTAGAATATGCGGCAGAACTGATATCCGAATTTCCATTTATATCCTTTCCCCTCCTCTCTCTCTCCCTACTTTCAGTCCCCCATCCCCTTCCCCACGCAGAGTAGCAAGTCAGCGATTTGCATATGCCGGCTAAATTCTCTGCTTTTCAATAAAGAGTTCTCTCTCTCTCTCTCTCAAATTTCCAGGCTTTTAGCGCACTACAATTTGCGCAAAATGGTTTTTTTTTTATAAGCTCACCTCCGTGTTCTTTTTTTCTTTTTTTTGTCCTTTCAGTCTTATTTGTCATGCGAAGAGGGCTAGACCGGAGCCATGAAGGTACAAACCTCCCTTATAAGCCATATCATTAAGAACAAAAAAGAAAGAAATAACAGCGGACAAACACAAATAAAGCTGACGGAACAATTAGGAATCACACCTTGCCAAATTCTTCCTTGCTTTGTGTTGAACCTAATGGTTCAACTGAGTTCGACCTTCTGATAATGTTAACTAGGATAATCAAAGACGGCAACGGCGCATGACAATTGATTTGAATCACAAAGTTCGCTAGGCTTCAAACGTAGCCGTTATAGGGCGGACCATTTCTTCGCACATCACAGTCCGACTGGAGGCCACCTGCAATGATGTATTCTTTATGTTTTTTTTTACTGTTTCCTTTTTTTTTTCTTTAACATTTCTCTAAGGTGATGCCCTGTAATATCCGAGCACTCGCTAGAGAATCCAGGTAGTTGCTCATATTGGACAGGTGCCAGAGGCGTGCACTGTGTTCTTCGTTCAGGGGGGTGGGGGGAGGGGAGTTTCACCTTGGCGCCCCCCCCCTCTCCCCGAAAACATATTCGTCGAGTCAGGAAGAACAACTTTCCAATGTTTGCGAATCTGAAAATGAAGCAATGAAGTTTACTCCCCCACCGGCTTTCCGGGATTAAGGGTGGGAACTTAACTATTCTGGGAATGACACATGGGTGGTGGGGGGGGGGGGGGGGAGGGATGTTCCCTGGCGCCCTATTTAGGAAGGAAAAACGACCCCCCCCCCCCTCCCCCCCATCTTCAGTGCGCATGCCTATGACCGGTGCTACTAACCTGGGGTCGGTGTCTTCGGCACTGCAAGCGAGTTCGCTATTAGAAGTCTCGCGATGTCTTCAGATGCTGCTGAGCTGAGTGAGGTCAAAGCAATAACCACAAACGTTGACATGTGGAAACAACATTTATTGCTCAATATAATGTATATACAACGTGCGCGAAAGTCTCATAAACTACCGAAAGTAGACATCTTTTTTTTTTCATGTAAACGTGGGCGAAAAAAAAGCTGTTACGCTTTTTATTTTGTTTTTGTCTTGTGAGTGTTACAACTCCGCTGTAAAACGGCGAAGGTGGGGGGGGGATAAGGTAGCAGTGTCAGTGCACTGAATTCCCTGTGTGCTGAGTGCGTGTTAGCTGCTGAGGTGTGCATGAATTTTTTAAGTCGTGTAACTGAAAGAAAACAGACCGGAGGAAATGGAAAGCTTTGATGGACAAAAGTGTGCGCTGAAGATAGCCTGCTACGAAGTAATGGACCAGACCTACTAGATCAGGATGTTGCATAGCCAAGTGGTATGTATTGTCGCCAGAAAGAAGCGGAGAATCGCCATGAATCTTAGAGTGTTTAAGGCAAAG
>JALIZH010019289.1:0-14264 GCA_030522465.1 Rhipicephalus appendiculatus
TTACCTTAACGACAGGATGTTTACACTAATTTTTCTGGGTTGTGCCTTAGCTATATCCGCAGGGCAGGGACGATTATCCCCGCACAGAGCGCATCATGTGACGCACTGTTTTTGACCTGTATCTCTATATAATACTCTAACGTTCGCACTTATAAGATGACTGATTTGTAGTTATGAGTGTGGTTATTCGTACATTCATTATCTCAGTCTTCAACGTAGGTTGTTTCGTATATGACTATGCCAGGCTTGCGATTGGCGGTGACCTTTAAGAAATCACGCCATATCCACGAAGTGAATGATGATGAGTGAGGGAAGCTCGATCGTTTTCATCCATGGCAGAAAGAGAATGTGTGGTCTGGAACGCGCTTATACTTCATAGTCATCAGCGTCATCGTCATCGTTATCACGTGTAGTGGGTACATTCCACTATACTGGAACGCGCTTATACTTCATCGTTATCACGTGTAGTGGGTACATTCCACTATACTGCGTCATCGTCATCTTTATCACGTGGAGTGGGTACATTCCACTATACGTGGCTACCTACCTACTACAACTACTACTACTACAACAGAGGAACGCGCTTATACTTCATGGTCATCAGCGTCATCGTCATCGTTATCACAGGTAGTGGGTACATTCCACTATACTGGGACTCGCTTATACTTCATCGTTTTCACGTGTAGTGGGTACATTCCACTATACTGCGTCATCGTCATCTTTATCGCGTGGAGTGGGTACATTCCACTATACGTGGCCACCTACCTACCTACCTACTACAACTACTACTACAACAACAACTACAGAGGAGGGACAGACCCACACCCTAGGAGCTTCGCCCCTAAAAAAGTGGCCGCTTGACGACGCCGTCTCTCTACAAATCTTTGAGTTTGGCTTCATGGCTACTTTCAGGCTACACTGAACTTCAATTCTGGCGCATTTAGTAGTCAATGTTTCTATTTCTTGGAGATAATATAGCAAGCAATCTTAAAAACACTACCCACAGTTTCCAGGCTTTTCTCTCGTGTCAGCCGATGCGCGCGCATATCCTCCCGCTAACAAGATGGCTGTTGCACATGGAGGCGCCCTAGTGTAACGTTGGGCGCGCTTGTTTGCAGACGTGCCGTTCGGCTGGCCCGCCATCTACCGGAAGGCGCTGAATAGGGACAACGTGACCCCGTTCACTCTCATGCTCTGCATGGGTGGCAGCGCGATCGTGTTCACCGTCGGCATCTGGTATCTGGAGGCCGTGCTACCTTGGACCAACGTTGTGCCTTTACCACTGCACTTCCCCTTCATGGTGAGGATTCACATGTGACAAACTCCGCGCTCTAACGCTACATCAAATTTAATGAGTCCGGAACGAGTGAGGGAACCGAAGCGGAAGACTATTACTTAACTTCATCTTCGGCAAAACTGCGCAGCAGTGAACGACAGACAAAAAAAAAAAAAAAAAAAAAAAAAAAAAAAAAAACCAGGCCTGCGCGGAACGCGCAGCAGACTCACAGCGAAAGCGGGAAGAGCGGTCTTTCAAAGCCTTTTTTTAAACACTCCTGGGGGCAACTACTACAAGCAGACTTGCATGATACCCACTACGCCATAAATCATCATAGTAAAGTTGGGTTCTTTACCCGCGGTCCAAGGACTCCCGCGATTCAGCCAGAGGCTGATAACCAGGCTGGTGAATTCCGCACTCGAAGTGCCCCGTCGGAGACGGTCTTTGCGACGACTTGGGAGCAGAGGCTTGAAGATTTGCGAAAGCTTTTTAATGTACAGTAGTGGTTACAAAAGAGGAGAAAACTTATTTACAAGTATTTACACAATCTGGTCGGCTACATACGACATCGTCACCTCGGGAGACCCGAGCACTGCCTAGCAGTGTCGCCGCTCAAACCAGACTGAGCCTTCTTCCTCCCCGATCCATCGATGGGGGGTACGGCTCCCAAACTTGCCTTGCCCAAAACAAAGGGCGCACGCCATTTCCGCCGGTGCCGCCCACACTCGCCCAGGTCAAGTTCCTTACCGGGGCGTGGCCACCACACCTAACCGGCGACACCGAGGTGTCCCTTCACTGACGTGAGAAGGTGACGGGTCCCACGCTCGTACGACCGGGCGCATCAAAAGGTTCCGCCGCCGAACTTGTCGCTAAATTAGCAGGACGGGTTGCCGTCCCTGGTTTTGCCCTGATCTGCGTATTCTTAGCGTCCAAGCCATTACACCCGCGGGGGGCAAGTCTCAGCCGAGAAGGGGGTGACTCACAACTTGCCGTCCTGTCGTGGTGGCATTGTTCGTTAGCACCGACGCCAACAGCCTCCCCCCCGACTAGCTGGTTTCCCCAAACCTTACACGCCCCTCTTAAGATTCACATAAGAGGCCAAAGCGTCTTACGGGAATAACTACAACAAAACAAAGGGTTGGGAAACCTTACGCACTCGGTGCTCGTCTACGGGCCAATGTCTCTTCGCCGAGCGAATACCTGCACCATGACACTTGCACCAGCACGCTATCGGTTGTCCACAACAACACAAACGACGCTGCAACAATATCTTGTGTTGCGTTACGCGACAGTGACACACTCTGGCCAGGAGCTCTAGTTACAAGCGAGACTCGGCCAATGAAGAATAAAAAAGTAAAACAAAGAACGTTCATGCACGTATGTCCAGTAGCCGCCTACAGTAGGCACACATTCACCTTGCAGTTTGTGGGTGACACGGTCTGGCTATTCATGCGTGCACCAAATGTTAACAGCGGCACGGAGTTCACTGAGCGAGTTTCCGTCGCTGACACTCGGCTGGTGCACTAAGGGGGTACTCCCCCTCCCCCGCCGACTGCCCGGCACTGTTATTCGGACACCAACATGCACTTGACACGGGCGATAGCGCGTGCGCATTAGCGGGAACACGGTCCTTTAGCGCTGGAGCACGAGCGCCCATAACGTTGCCCTTGCCCCGGCGGCGTCGCTTACGGTGTTTACCGCCGAATCTACGTGGTCCCTTCGACTTGGGAAACAATTTCCCGGAACACGAATCCTGGACCCCTGGCACTGTCTCGCTCGCCTGAAAGCTATTTGGCTTTGACCGCCTATTTAACGGCGTAGCGCACGCGTTCCGTCCCTTCAAGCCTACCGCGACATTAAGCAACTTCCATGCTTCCTCGGACAACAAACAGTCAGTTCGTGCCTTTAGTTTGTCTGTCAGCGCGCACCGTACTGGCACTGTTTCCTTAATGTCCGTGAAGGGTCCCGTGACACACGCGAGCGACAACGGCAACATGGTGAGCTTTGCCTGCACTTCTTCCCCGAACGCGGACACAAGCCTAACCGACCCGTGTGGCCGCACGAGCTCCGGCGGGACTACACTCTCGCGGACGACGGTGACGTCAGTACCCGTGTCAATGATGGCGCGAATTTCTACGTCTCGGCAACCTAGTCTGATCGGCCTGCGTTTGCGCCCTCCGCCAATAACCGTTGTAGTGGACACGCGTGCCGACAGACCAATCGTTTCCTGGGGAGCTAGACTTCGCGGCATCGCAGTTTTCCGCTCGCGGGCAGTCCGCCTTTAAGTGCCCATGCACCCCACATAGGAAGCAACCCCGCACCTTTGTGGGCTCCCGCGCTGATGGCTTAACCTGAGTCTGCGGGCCCGCGGTCGGCGCCTCCGCAATTTTACGTTCTGCCATTTTGCTACCGCTGTTTTGGCTTTCCGCTTCCTCGTATGTTACGAGCAACGCAGCAATTTTGTGAGCCTGGTGCCAGGTTCCTCCCTCTTGGAGCGTTACATACTTCAGCGCGGCATCCGACAAGCAGTCTTTTAACTGGTCGGCGGCAAGGAGTTCGAGCAGTCTCTCAAAAGTACTCACGCCTCTCGCCTCAACGTAAAAGCGCAGGTAGCTCTGAAGCCTCGTTGCGAACGACCGCCACCCTTCTGCCGCCCGTTTCTTCGCCCCTCGGAACCGGCGGAGGTACTCGCCGGCAGACAGCTTCATTTCTTCGAGCACTGCCCCCTTAAGTACCTCATAGTCCCTATGCTGAGGCGGCGCCAAGCGCGTTGACAGGAAGGGGATCTTTTCAGCGACCAGCGGAAAAATAATTTGGCCCCACCAAGCTTTTGGTACTTCGTACCCCTCCAGCGCGCTCTCGGCGGCCTCAAACCACACGGGGACCTCCGCTTCCGTCGGAAACTTTGGCAGCACGCTGGCAATCAACTTTGAGAAATGTCGCAGTTCGCTGTGGCTCTCCGGCCCCCCTGTCAACGCGAGAACTCGGCCCGGAGCCACGCTGTTCTCTCGCAATTTCTAGCTCTAGTTCCTTCAGTCTGATTTTCAATTTGAGCGTTTCGACTTCCGAATGGCTCCCTGACTCCTCCGGAACGGCGGACTCGTTTCCGACCCCCTCGCCGTCATTAGAGTCGCCCATCCCGCTCGCCGTGCGCCTATCTGGATTTAGGTTGGCAAACCGCGTTTCCATTTGACCTACGCCCTAATCTCCACCGAACACAGTGCACGGGCCCCGGCAGAAGAAGAAGAGCACTCACCCTTCGAGACGACCACTGCGTAGCTCCCGTCCTCCTTCCGCGCTGGGTTTCGCTGTTGCACGCTGCGTCGAGCCGCCGGCGCCCGGTGGATGACTTGACGCGCTGGCCAGCCGACTCCTGCGGCTGTCTCCCGGCGTCCTCAGGAACCTGATCCTCTTGACGTACTGCTTTCTCTCCGCCCGCGCCGAGTACTTGACGCGCAGTCTTGACTCGCTGCCCAAGCGTCGCCGTCTTCTTCACCGCCTGTCAGATCCCTTCTTCTTCACGAGATGGTTGAAGGGATCCCACCGCTACCACCAGTAAAGTTGGGTTCTTTTACCCGCGGTCCAAGGACCCGCGATTCAGCCAGAGGCTGATAACCAGGCTGGTGAATTCCGCACTCGAAGTGCCCCGTCGGAGACGGTCTTTGCGACGACTTGGGAGCAGAGGCTTGAAGATTTGCGAAAGCTTTTTAATGTACAGTAGTGGTTACAAAAGAGGAGAAAACTTATTTACAAGTATTTACACAATCTGGTCGGCTACATACGACATCGTCACCTCGGGGAGACCCGAGCACTGCCTAGCAGTGTCGCCGCTCAAACCAGACTGAGCCTTCTTCCTCCCCGATCCATCGATGGGGGTACGGCTCCCAAACTTGCCTTGCCCAAAACAAAGGGCGCACGCCATTTCCGCCGGTGCCGCCCACACTCGCCCAGGTCAAGTTCCTTACCGGGGCGTGGCCACCACACCTAACCGGCGACACCGAGGTGTCCCTTCACTGACGTGAGAAGGTGACGGGTCCCACGCTCGTACGACCGGGCGCATCAAAAGGTTCCGCCGCCGAACTTGTCGCTAAATTAGCAGGACGGGTTGCCGTCCCTGGTTTTGCCCTGATCTGCGTATTCTTAGCGTCCAAGCCATTACACCCGCGGGGGCAAGTCTCAGCCGAGAAGGGGGTGACTCACAACTTGCCGTCCTGTCGTGGTGGCATTGTTCGTTAGCACCGACGCCAACAGCCTCCCCCGACTAGCTGGTTTCCCCAAACCTTACAATCATAATTTTTGTGTAGTAGGGAAGCGTGCACTATGCCATTATTCGTATTTTTTTCGGAAAAGCGCGGTACCCGCTACACACTTGTAATGCATTATGTGCACTTTAATGATGCCGTGGCTGACGACGATGAAGAATTATGCATGAGGCTTTCGTAATGGACTGGAGCATTGAGCGACCCACTCGTTACGCAAGTCGCCTTGTGTGACGCCTGGTTGCTACTCCAGGGTTCTAAAACGCACACATGTTAACGCGATTCCTTACCTGACATGGCAGCTGCATAAGGTCAGTTTGCAAGGCAGTTTCAAGCACCTGCGTAGCTCATGCTAGAGTGCTTGGCTGCCTCGCAGAAGGCCCAGGTTCGACTCCCATTCTGTCATAGGTTTTTTTTATTTATTTAGTTTTTTCTTATTTCGCGCGATAGTGGTTAGGGACACAGGCGGCCGCGGCGGCGGCGGACAACTACGGCGCAAGAACGGCGCTTGTTGTGATCTCACTACAGCTTTTGCTGTAAAAGAGGACATAGACAAGCGCTGGGACGTGTGTCGCATAGACTCGAGAAGATAGGCCCTTCGGGTGTTTCTGCTGTTTTTTGCGCGCTGCAAGAACTGCATCACCTATGTGGTAGGTCATGTCCAGTAAAGCAGGTACCACGCAAGTGCAAGGAAAAGCATAAAAACCATTTTATTGAATGTGCCGACAAAGTAGTGTAGGGTGTGTTCAGATAAGAACGTCGGTGCATGTCCGCCGACCCCCTTTAATTTCGCCGAAAAAAAATATATTTTGTTTCCCGAGTACCCAGGACCACAAAACCACTTTTTGGTCTCGCGAGAAAAAATTTCACCTTCTTTAAAAAAAATTCACAAGTCTCCACTGAGCCGCCACCGCCTCTTTCGAATTTCGCGATAATGGGATTTCGATGAGACGCTACAAAAACACTATTGTAGCTGTAGGTCCGAAAAATTTTCTCCGCATACTACGGATAGTTTGTGTTGAGAAAAAATTATTACTTTGCAGTTTTGATGTTGTTCTGTTAAGCAAAAAAAATCGCAAAATCGACACAAAGCTCAATAATGCTCACATTTAAGATTTTTTTTCCTCCGTAAGTATAAACGTCAGACTTCCCAAAAATTTTCAAAACATTGCCATATGTTTGGTCAACAAGTGTGCTGAACTAAATACCTGAGAGTGTTTTAAAACGTTAACCAGAAATGTTCAACTGAGGACATGTCTCTCAAAAATGCAATATTTTGAAGGTCATTAAAAAAAAAACACCATCTTCGATTTTCTTTAAACTCTCCAGAATTAAAGCCAAGCGCGTGTTCTAACTTAACCTGTAAAAATATGTTGCAATATTTTTGTGAGGTCGGAACTACGAAGCACGAAAAGTGGCCAAATTGACGTATAGTGAGTAACCACAACACTGAGCGAGCATGGAGCAATAGTTGCCATTATCGTTATTTTTAGGTCCTGAATGTCATCTGTTGTGCTCGAAGGACAGCAGCTTGACAGATAAAACCAAAGAGTTGCCTTAAAGTGCAAATTTGTTCATTTGCGTGCGTGCCCGCGTCGCAGTTTTGGTCCTGGCGTAAGGACTAACCGCAAGATTTCTAGAAATGTAGTCAAGTCGAGCTCTCGGAAGGAACTGTTTATTCACCCCTATTGTATACACAGGGAGTCATAGTCACAAGTCATAGTCAGACAAGTTAGACAGTCACAAACGTCACTGAAGCACTTGTGCGTATCTTGCTCCTGGTGAAGCAACCTTGTGCACACAACCCTTAGTAACGTGAAGCTTTGGGCTAGTTGGTTTTGCATTATGATGTAGTAACAGCGCAATATTCACAATATTCTTTGTTTGTCCCCGTGTGAATATTGCGCTATTACTACTTCATAGCACACAACCCATTTCGGCCTCAAGGAGGAGAACTTCGTGAGCCCGATTCCTGTGTCAGGGTGAACCGCTTTAAGTAGACGAAATGTTTCCCGAATGGACCTGGTCATCAGCCGCTTTGAAACGTACTCTTTTTGTCCTTTAGAACTAATTGCAATGAAATCTTTCTTGTTTGGGCTTTGTTGGGTGGAGTTGAGCTCATCGTCACTATAGAATTTCATTGCTGCCTGTATGTTTTTGGCTTCAGCTTCGATCTGGTGTAGAGGTTCGGATTTGACCACACCCCACGGGTGTCTCTGTATTTTCTGGATTTTCGAATGAGGTGCAGTGTTGCGGACGGAATCATTTCTTGAATCTCTTGATGAGAAAGGTTCACAGGGAGCAATGTCAGGAGGCGGCAGCGTTCATAGTATGATTCGCAGGTATTGAATGTGTGCTTTAGGTTGCGCAGCCACTCGCGACACGTGTTGCAGGTTTCCGCTGAAGGACCAGGTTCCTCTGTAGTGCCGTACGCTACTGTAAGGACAGCAGAAATTGTCCCTGAGATAGCGCCCTCGATCTCCGCTTTCTTACGCTTGGCGTAAGACACTCGGCATTGTGCTTTCACTTTCGCCAGAATTTTCAGGGTTGTCACGTCGGTTGTCTTAACGAGTACGTTTAGCTCTTCGACAGCAATTTGTTCGTGAACAAAATTTGCGTCAGACTGAGATGCATCTGGAGACTCTACGGCGATCTGTTTGAAGCGGTTGAAACAGCTCTGGCACAAAATGTCGGTTTCTCTGATGGATGAGGCTTTTTCTGGCATGCGCTTCCTTAGTAAGGCGACATTCTAACCTTTCACACATCTAAAGTTCCACTTGTAGGCAATCTTCTTCGTGTGCCTCTTTCGGTAGTCAGCGGAAAACGCTCGCTCTGAGCTCCACAACGTGGCCATCAATATCAGGGGAGTGTAATACGCGCACGCGTACACACGTTCGTTCACCAGCAGTGGACTGCCGGGTTGTCGACGACGAACGGAAGTGAAAGCCGACGTTCTCTTATTACTCCGACCTTTCTTAAGCGAGTTGAGCTGTTTCTTGTTTATGTTCTTTCTTTTCTTTTTTAGGGAGCGGGTGAGCGCAGTCGTGCTGCAGAGGCGCCGCTTGTGCCGACACGCACCGTCTGCGTTATCACATTACCGACGTGCCATGGGAAGCGATAAATATCCAGCGGCGGATCCTCTCCAGCCACCACCTTTATGAGGCATACGCAGGCTCACATGCGCGAAAAATTTTGAAAGCGATTCCTGCGAAGAGTGCGACTCAATATCGCGGCATGCTGAGTGGCTGGGACCCGAGTAGAAGTTTTTGTGATTTGCGTAAAAAATGTAGTAATAATTTCCTCTTCAAAACCAACGGTTCCTGTTTTATTTCTGACAATCCGTCAATCCACAGAAGACATTCGCGACCTAAAAATAACGATAATGGCAACTATTGCTCCGAGCTCGCTCAATGTTGTGGTTACTCACTATACGTCAATTTGGCCACTTTTTCGTGCTTCGTAGTTCCGACTTCACAAAAATAATGCAACATGTTTTTACAGATTAAGTTATAACACGTGCTTGGCTTTAATTCTGGAGAGTTTAAAGAAAATCGAAGATGGTGTTTTTTTTTTAAATGACCTTCAAAATATTGCATTTTGAGAGACATGTCCTCAGTTGAACATTTCTGGTTAACGTTTGAAAACACTCTCAGGTATTTAGTTCAGCACACTTGTTGACCAAACATATGGCAATGTTTTGAAAAACTTTGGGAAGTCTGACGTTTATACTTGCGGAGTAAAAAAGTCTTAAATGTGAGCATTATTGAGCTTTGTGTCGATTTTGCGATTTTTTTTTCTTAGCAGAACAACATCAAAACTGCAAAGTAATAATTTTTTCTCAACACAAACTATCCGTAGTATGCGGAGAAAATTTTTCGGACCTGCAGCTACAATAGTGCTTTTGTAGCGTCTCATCGAAATCCCATTTTCGCGAAATTCGAAAGAGGCGGTGGCGGCTCAGTGGAGACTTGTGAATTTTTTTAAAGAAGGTGAAATTTTTTTCTCGCGAAACCAAAAGTGGTTTTGTGGTCCTGGGGACTCGGAAAACAAAATATTTTTTTTCGGCGAAATTAAAGGGGGTCGGCGGACATGCACCGACGTTCTTATCTGAACACACCCTGTACAGTGTACAGGTTGAACAGTTGGAGCCGCCGCACTTCTCAGTGCTGTCACGCCGTTTGTAAAGCATGCGTCCGTACCAACTCGCCCAAATTTATGTTCCCTCCTCGAGCTTGGTAAAAAAGCCCGTTAAGCGGGCAGCAGGCACTGCCATGGGCAGTTCAGCCAGATTGTGCTGTCGTGTGCGGCAAAGAGAATTTAGAAGCGGAGCGTGAAGTTGCTATTTTTTTTTTTTTTTGCAGGCACACTGTTTTTATACAGAGGCCTGTGCTTATTCTCCGCGGAACTGCCGGCTCCTGCTATTTGACGTCGAACACCAGATAGCATGCTATTGGTCAATAGGCAGCATAAATGGAGAGCGGTGTTTGTATCATTTGCAGTTGTTGCCAGGGGGTGCCGCTACATGCCGGCGCCACGCTCCATATTCTTCTGACTTTACACAGTGAGACACGCTCGTGCACAGGCACCACAACGGAAGAGAGCGATCGCGTTTCGTAGGCGCGTTCAAGATCATGACGCGTGGTGACGCATCTTCTTCCCCCGTATCATCCCTTCCTGTGTAACTTCCAGTGCGCCAGTCGAGACGAGAGAAGAGAGAAAGTTCTTAATGTGTGCGACAAATTCCTGTAACTTCGCGTGCTCTTGACGAACTACAGAAATTTTCTCGGCAATTGAATTATAGGGCAATGAACTCCGATACTGAGGTCATTCGATGATTACTTGGAAGAGCAGTTTATGCCCCTTTTAAGCGCTTATTATGTGTGCCTGTTACCTGCACGTATGCGTATGTGAGTGACGATGCGCCTGCGTCGGTTGGTAGGCAAGCTACTGGAACGTGATCGTGGACGAGGTCAAAGTGGCGGGTAGCCAGGAGAGCAGTCACTCGCAAGAAGAAGGCCATGAGAATTTCGAGGAGGAACCCCGTCACCTCCTGCTTGTGCTTGAGGTCATCGATCTGTGCAAGGTATGCGCCTGCACGCTGGCTTCGTAGCAGTACGCTGAGGTGTACTTTTATGAAGCACTCTTAGCAGCACTCTTACAGTTCGGAACAGTTTGTGATGCTAGCACAAATGCTTATGGGTTGTATGTCTTGTACGTCCTTCACGTCCGAGGCCCCTTTCAGCAATATCTCAGTAACAGTGTTTTGTTCTAGCCAACTATACCGAATAAGTGTAATGTTTAGCTCACCACGCCACATTCGCACCCTCCTGCTGCTACACTTTCGTCGTTACGTTCGAAGCAGCGAATGGAGACAAGGTGCAAATGGAAGAAATCATTCCGCAGGACCACCACTGCACTGAACTTCTTCATTTAACAAATATCTTGGGTAATATACATACACACTAGCGTACCACGTGTTATCATGGGTTTCACTCATACGATGAAACAACCAACAAGAAAACTTTACTTCGCTGAGTACAGCTGATGGTTGGCTGATGCAATTCTGTGTTTGTTTATTGGTGTTTAAAAGGTCGATGATTTGTCTGGTGAGGTGATCGCAGTAGTTTGAAAGCATTTTTATGCCAGCAAAATGTATGCAAATGCGTTTCGAGGAGCGCCAGCTAATGCGTGAATGAATGCGGTTAGTTACCTTTTGGGTTCCGAAAGGAGCGTGCTTAATTGTGCACCCCAAGTAATCGATCACCCGAACTTGAACTGGAAATGCCACGGCGTATGCGCACAGATAGAACGTATCTGAGAACCACCTCCTATATACGTAGGCGCGGGAAATCTGGTGAGGTTATGGCCGTAGACGCGAGGATCCTGTCGTAACTCGAATAGCGAGAACTCGACTCTCATGGCACCAATGAGCTAAAGTAGAGTGTACTAAAATGTTATAGCTGAAGCGACACGTTTCGCCAGTTTCCTTACACACTGTCACGTTGCACAAAATATATCTTGTTCACCCTACGCAAAGTGGCCTATAAAATTTTTTATCTGTATGCCCGCTCTTGTCCGTTGATATATAGATCGTGAATCATTGGTGCACATACCGGCATACCAAGGGCATTGCTATGCGAGTAAGTGCCACATGTGACGGTGGGAAAGGGATTCATAGCATATGCGAGGGGCATGTAATGTTATTCATCTCGTGACCTGTCAATCATGTTCGTCAAAAACTCATCACTCATATCCTCCTACGCCAATTATTATATACTTTGCCAAGGAGACAACGCCTACAGCACCGGGATGTAGGCGGTTAGAGACAAACAGACAGACAGACAGACAGACAGACAGACAGACAGACAGACAGACAGACAAACATAGATAGATAGATAGATAGATAGATAGATAGATAGATAGATAGATAGATAGATAGATAGATAGATAGATAGATAGATAGATAGAAAACGGTCAAGTTTCGAGAAACGGTTCGCATTTCATACCGGCCAATTTAGTGAAATTATTACGCCACCTAATCTTCTCTACAAACTACTGCACTTAGTACGCGGCATTTTATAGCATACAAACGGTCATTCACGTCACAGGTCTACCGTAAAAAGTTCGCAGTAGATCATCTCAACATGCGGCTTTACTACGGCCAGATCTTCGTGCTCTTGGGGCACAATGGCGCGGGCAAGACTACCATTTGCAACATGCTCTCCGGTAAGTCGATGTGTCCTTCCTAGCCAAAGTGGAAGAAAAAGGGCACAGGCGCATATGTATGCTATTGTTTGTCTTGCCTTTCTTCGTGTCTCGTCCCACTGCGCAGTTCGACCATAATGATATTGTTAGATGACGCGATGGTATAATTCTCATTGGTGAGACGTCTTACCGGCATTCATAACTTCTTGCCCGACTCCATGCTACTAAACATTACCATATTTTTCAGTGAATGTTTGAGGGGAAAGCAGGTGCAAAGGTGCTTGCCAGGCTGACTAATGTGAAACACTGCGTCTACCGCTTACTGACCCACAGGTCGCGGGCTCAACCAGCCTCGGCATGCGCATTTTGATATGTATGCGAAAAGCTAGAGGTCCATATACTGTGCTTCGTCAGCGCACGTTAACCCTTTCAGCCCTGGATTTTTTATTTTTGTCGGAGACATTTTTAGTAAATTTTTTTTCTTATAGTTAGGGCCTCAGAAGACCACACACAAAAAATTGATCCAGTGGTGTAAGTATTTATGGATTTACAGACATGACATCAAATTAGGTCATCGTGGCCCTGGGGTCATCAAATTCAAAAAAATGGCTAATTTATTCCTGCTTTTCATTAGAGTACACAAAATCTGAACTAACGTAGTAATTGGCATTGTGGAAGCTCTTAAAACAACTTCAGGACTTCATCCCGAAAACGCCGCCTTTCCGCCTCAGCTTGCCAGCCTCGCCGTCACCCATGACTTCAGTCAAGTTTCTTCTTCTTTACGGCTCCAAAATTCACAAAAATGCCACAACGTTGGTGTCGATCGCAGTGGGGATTGTTGAAGAAATACCTCCCCAAGAATTAGCAGGTTTGGTTTTGTTTTCGAGGCGCTAGGAGAAAATGGGCCGAAAGGGTTAAAGAAAACCAGATGGTTGAACTTGCTGCAGCCCTTCGTTAAGGCGTCCATCATAATAATATCATGGTTTTGGCACTTAATACCCCGGATATCATTTCTATATTACGAAAGAGGTGGCCGCAAAAAAACTAACGGCGTGAATGGATGCGTGTCTGTGGACGTGAATTTCGCAGGGTTTTCGAGACCGACGTACGGCACGGCCATCATCGAAGGGTTCGACCTGATCAAGAACCACGACGACGCGCTGGAGAATGTGCGCGTTTGCCCTCAGAAGAACATGCTGTACGATGAGTTGACTGTCTACGAACACCTCTACTTTTTTCGCCATCGTGAGTATTTTAGTTTTTTTTTTTTTTGAGTCTTGCAAACATATGCTGACGTGCCGCGCTACCTGACGGTGGCCTGTTTACTACAACTCCGGTAAGCGGCGTCGTCAACCCGAGCTTTGGCTGCAGCTACGGCGTAGACATTTCCAACCCCGGCTCCTAGAACAGTGGTACAACTTGTATAACAATGTTTTTGATCCGAGCCTCAGGTGTTTCAGAGTGTGCAACAAATTACTGTGCGTACAGATCATTTTCCGTATCAGAGAGGTGTATTGTCAAGAAAAAGGTTAGGTTAATAAAAAGACCAAGGAGCTTGGAGTCAGCACTTATAATTCCTCTATAAATAATCTTTCGTCATTTATAGATGCTGCAATCCATATAGATAGTGCATGTGATTATAGTATTTCACTTCTTGATAGCTCGTAAAGAGTGCTCACAACGGTAAAGTTTGTACCATTCCCCCGATAGGTTAACCTGTTTCAAAATTATCGCAGCAAGATGGGCGCTGGTTTCAAATTAGCATGCCTATTTCATCCATGAATTATGCGTAGGTGAATTTATCGCTCTCTTACGTGTGGTTTATACCGGATTTTGCCACACACAATGAAACTCCAAGATATCTCGCCATAGAGACTACAAATCAAGCTGTTACTTTTCAAATCTCTGTTTATGTCACAGGTTAATTATTGCCAGCTTGCATGGGGCACTACTACGCTTACAAATTTTCGAAAAAGGTTTATCTTCTGCAAAAGAAAGCTTTAAGCTTTATTTGCGATTTACCC
>JALIZH010019290.1:0-34833 GCA_030522465.1 Rhipicephalus appendiculatus
TAAGACGCCCTTCTTCTTTCTTGTGTCTCTATAAAACTCTGCTTTCATCGAGTTTTAGTGTGTATCTACAATCGCGAATATGCCGTGAAAGATTGGGCTGTGGTAGCAGGCGCGCGCGCCCGTAGGGCAAGAGGTGGTGGTCATGAACAAAACAAAATGCTTGCGGTGGTTGGGGAGATTACAAATGTAATGCTTATTACATTTGTTATACAAATGTAATGCTTATTACATTTTTAATACAAATGTAATGCTTATTAGACTCCTACAGAAGCGGAACCAACACTTTGAACGAAGTTTCGACGTTATGACCCGACAAGTGATGTTTAGCGAACAGGGCCCAATGCGCAAGACTCGCTTATTTTTCTGTTCCGCTAGAATTTGTCAGCACCCAAACGGAAAATCTAAAAAAAGGTATCCGCGTCAAGCGGCACACTTCTGCGATGAGCATATCATAACTTACAACTCTCGCAAGGTGCCCTAACTCGCTTATAACTTAAAGGAAACGATTAAGGGGCAGGCTCACGCTTTCCAAGTCAAAGGGATCCGCACTAACGAGCCAATTACGTTCGCTCGTTTCTGTGACGTCATGGACGAGGAGAACTCGCAGCATCGGCGGCTCTCGGGAACCGTTCTAAATCGCAAAAGGCCCCTACCAGTCACCGTGGAGTAGTGGGTGATCAGAGGCTTTTTGTGGGTGAAGCTTTAGCGATTAATTTGATTATATCTGTTGCTGTACCTTCGTCAGACGAAGACAGCTATTGCCTATCAGATAACAAGCCCGAGAACGGAACAAGGGAAAGTGCGCATCAAGCGTTGCCTGTAGTGGCTGCAGGTGATATTCACCTCCGAGCAACCCTGCGCTCTCGCACCATGCCCGCACGGCCATGCCACGTATGCACTGGTTTTGGTTGTTCTGCGCGGCTATATCTAGGGCCGTGCACCCCTACGTATTCCGCTGCGTGATATTAAGCTAAGCAGCTTTTTGCGCCCGCCGTCCGACGTCATACTTAATTGCGTGGTATTAGGGTGCAGCAAGTGCAGAACATCGAATTGTGAAACGCGTGAGTACAGAAAGCCGGCTAAATTATATTCGTTGCCGAACGTTATTCGTGGTCAGTCTAGCCGCGTTACGGAGGTTTCGGCGAAGCGACGTGATGATTGGTTCATCCGTATTAGCATGGCTCCAAAGGCTATGTGTTAAGCGCCTGAGAATGGTTTACCTGCAAGTGGAAACTCAGTTGAGTTCAGATTCTGGCAGCTGTGTATAATATAAGAAGGAAGGCGATTTAATCATAAGCGAACGAAACACGAAAAAAAAAACGCAATGACTGTAGTTTAAACGACACTGGCAGAGACGTCTGCGAAAAGCACGACACGGCAACGTACTCGACGTTGGACTGTCAATATTTACACATGCGCGGATACAGAACTAAAATGAGATGCGCATGCTTTTGTTTTTCTCTTTATAGTGAACTTCTGGCTGCGAGATTTTGTACGCTTGCATCAAAGTACAGGTTACTTGCAACCTTGGTCTTGTGAAAAAATTTGAAGCCCTAGAGACGATTTTCCATCGCCATCGATCAAAGCTGTGGGTCACTCAATCACGTCGAAATTGTGTGGTACTTTCACAGTTACAGTGCGGGGTCCTTTCGACTGCAATCGAAAGTACCCCGCACGTGTAACTGTGCTCTTACGTGCATTATCTCGTAAGCGCTCTTGACCACGCTGTTTCGAGCAGGTTCGTAGAGAGTCGCACTACCATCGTGTTGATTGGTAAACTCGCCTTTCGTGCTTTCCTATTTGGAGTCAACATAGGAAATGACTTGGAAGGCGTAGTGCACTTACGCTGCGAAAATCTGTTTATTTCTTTCAAACTATGAGATGAGAATGCCCGTCCCTACCATACGGTAATTTCATACGGTAATTTCTTTAGCGTATTCCTTCTGAGTCGAGCAACGCTTACATATAGCTTTCTGAATCATAGGAATACAAATCTAATGTTTATTAGACTGCTGGTTGACCTCCCTGTCTTTCATTTCTTTCATTCCTCCTCCTCCTTGGCCACATATAAACTATCACATGCGGCGCATACCCGCATAGTGCGGGCCGTAGTATCCGGGTATTTGCTACGCGCGTCTCGAGGAAAGGGTTTGACGATGTACGGAACACGATTTTTATGTTATTCATATCATGACCAGACAGTTGTGTTCGTGAAACCTTCTTACCCTCCCATACCAATTTTGGTCAACAGCAAGCTAAGGAGGCGTACACGCGAGCACCCAGACGTAGGTGGCTTGACAGACAGACAGACAGACAGATAGATAGATAGATAGATAGATAGATAGATAGATAGATAGATAGATAGATAGATAGATAGATAGATAGATAGATAGATAGATAGATAGATAGATAGATAGATAGATAGATAGATAGATAGATAGATAGATAGATAGATAGATAGATAGATAGATAGATAGATAGATAGATAGATAGAAACGCTCAGAGTGATATGCTTCACATTTGATAATGAGTGCGCTTGTATATAAGCCGTGTTTTTTTTTCATTGCGCAGCCCCGATATTCTTGCAAAGGGAGAGCACTGGTCAGAAACGGGGTGCAGTTTGTTAGGTTCTTGAGGACGAAGTGCTGGTAAGTGTCTATTTGCCTGTTGCTGCCGTTCTAAGAGGGTTGTCACCTCTTCAAGCTGTTCATGCAGTAGCTTTTTGTGACAGCTCCTCTCTTTCTCTTTCTTTGAAAGACAAATAAACATTGAATTGAATTGAATTGAATATCCCTCCACTGAGCGTGCCTCGCCATTATATCGTGGTGTTGTGCTCGCTGAGGACTACGGACTCGTGTGGACGCCTTTGACTACTGTACAGCGCAGCCAACACAGACGCGTCAAAACAGTTATGGCTCATTTACTTCATCCCTTCCCTAGCTCCTCTCTCTCTCTCATATCTCCATTCCCCCCACTCTCATTCCCCCACCGTAGGGTAGCCAATCGCAAATGCTTCTGGTTAATCTCCATGCCTAATCCCTTTTGTTTTCTTTTTTCCCTCGCTGGCACGTAAAGTTTAATGTTGCTTGAATATGAATACTTTTCGTGCCATTTCGTTTCATCGCGGCCCTTATTCAAACTACATACAGAAGTAGGGCTTTACCAATTATCGCGTAAAACAGCCATTTATAATTTATTTGAGCCAAAATGCCCATCGCTAATTGAGCGACAATGTTGGCGGTTAGTAGGGTTCATGACATCGCGTAACCGCGCATGCTATGAATAGTTTCAACCTTTCGAACGAGCTCTTCAGGTGTTCCTAATTCACACGTTGTTGTTTTAATGAACAATGTTTTATACTGTACCCACAGTACTGACAGAAACTTTCATACTAATGTGAATACCGCAATCAAGAAATTATTTGATGCTTAATAGTATCAAGGCGATAGAACATTTGCGAACTATTTGAAGAATGTTCAGTGCTTCATTGGATTCGCTTTCGGGACCTGGTGGACTCGGACTCATTCTCCAAAGCTGTACAATTTGCAAACACCCGCCATTTTTGTCGTGATTCTCAGTTTTACGTACAACACACAGTCTCTGTATGAGACTATGGGCAAGAAGCACGAGTACAATATTGAAGCGAAGCCTTCTCAGTAACAAAAAACTAAGGAAAAGACAACGAGCAGAATTGCAAAGAAAATCACTGAGCTAATGAAACAGTTTCTGGTAATATGGCGAGACGGCTATCCCATTCCAGTAGGGTAATAAAATTTTGATGTCGAAGAGTAAAGATGTTTTGAGTCCACAAGCAATGTCATACCCAGGATTTGGGAACATCTGTACGTGGCGCCATCTGTCGGCGGCAGCAACGGCGTACTGCCATAACTGAATGGGGAGTAGGCGAAACAAAAAATCATATCTGATGAAAAAAGCTAGTTATCAAAAACGACGCCCGGTTATATGCAGCAGAGACCCACTGGAGCATTCTTAGAATATTAGAGTCATCATCATCATCATCATCATCTTCATCAGCCTGAGTAGGGCAAAGGCCTCTCCCATGTTCCGCCAATCAACCCGGTCCTGTGCTTGGAGTATCCCACCAAAAGCGCGTGGCTTCCCAGGACGATTTAACACCACCCATTGCGAACACATGGGGCTCCATTGTTAAAAATTAAACACTCTGGGAAGCCACGCGGTTTATAGTAGGACGCTGTAATTTTACCAAAATGTTCCAGTTGGTATCTCCTGTACAAAACCGGGAGTCGTTTTTGGTAACTATTTTCCTTCACCAGATATGATTTTTTTTTTGCGTGTTTCCCCTTCAGTTACGGCAAGCCACCGCTGTGGCCGACGACGGATGGCGCTACGTGCACTTGTCCCCCAAATCCAGGTCATGAGTATAACAAGATGGAGTAGATATACATGGAAATGTTACGAGCCACTGAATGTATTTTTAGAAAAGGAAGATCATTTCGTGGTACATTTCTCACCTTCTGACGACATTTCTGAATTCTCACTTTCATTATTATTCTTTTTTTGCAGGAAAGTTTCGTGCCGAAGACGAGAGTTCCTCGGCTATCCGTTTTAGCCGCTTCCCTTGGGTCATCACTTGCGTAGTGCTTTTGTTTTATCGACGAAGTAAACGGAGATATAGGTTGAAAGCCTTCTCTTGAGTCAATAGACTTTGCGAGATATTGCGAGATCTGACGATACTACACGAGACCTGCTGAGGCAATGCGAGATTTGGCGAGACTTGGCTGCCTGGGCGGAACGCTGCGCGAAGTCGCCAATGGTGACATGGTAAAAGGACGACAAATTTACTATTAAGGGTGTATTTTACTCATCAATTCCATAATTTCTGTGTTTCTTGTTTCTCTTCCAAGAACTTCCGGTCGAGCAGTCACTTCCGGTTTCCCATATATTCAGAAAAAAAAATCTAAATCTGAAACTGGTAGGAAATCAATGCTTCTGATTTAGGTTAGGAGTTGCGTTGGATACACGTGATTTCGGAGCACAAGCATACTTAAGGGCCAATTAAATGTCATGATAATTAATGAAAAATATTTTAATGAGTTCATCGATAGAGCGGGTGGTTTTCATGTGAGCAGCTCGGATCGCTGCGACACCTGTCGGAGCAGATCTCAACCGCGCGCTTCTTTCTACGTGGTCTCTGGGATACGCTTCGGTAGTGCGACGAAACACAAAGGTAACAAAGAGAATATAGCAGGGTACACGAACTCACAGGAGAGCGTGCCACTAGGAGTTAACCAATGTCAAAGATCGGGTCACTTCCTTTTCTTTTTCCATATAAATTTTGTGGTTTGAAATTTCCATAAGGTTTCAGCCGATTTTACGCGTCCACGCGCATTTGTTAAGGCGAAAGCCTTTGAAGTATCATTAAGCACGAAAATTGACCGTCGACGTCGGAGTGCCTCGTCGGTGCCGTCAACACGAGTGATGCCAAAAATCATCATCACACGATGACGTCACCATATAACGTAATCACGACGTCACAGATCGCCAAATTTTGTGACGTCATTATGACCTAATTGCGTGACAGTCACCTGGTTAAAGGTGGGCCGATCACGGAGGCCCACCTTTAACCAGGAGGAAAATGACAGGTGTAACCTTAAGAGACAGGAAGAGAGCAGAGTGGGTAAGGGAACAAACGGGGGTTAAGGATATCATAGTTCAAATCAAGAAGAAGAAATGGACATGAGCCGGGCACGTAGCACGTCGGCAGGATAATCGCTGGTCATTAAGGGTAACTGACTGGATTCCAAGAGATGGCAAACGCGTGAGGGGGGAGACAGAAAATTAGGTGGGTAGATGAGATTAAGAAGTTTGCAGGTATAGCGTGGCAGCAGAAAGCACAGGACCGGGTTGATTTGCGGAACATGGGAGAGGCCTTTGCCCTGCAGTGGGCGTAGTCAGGCTTATGATGATGATGATTGTGATGATGATGATGATCACGGAGGCAGTGCAAAACCAGGGGAGTTGTAGAAATCTTGCAGCGGCTCCGATCCTGGATGCAGTGCGAAACGTTAGGTGCAGAATGCTTTCCGAGGGGGGGCGGGGAAGGAACAATACATCAGCATGTTTGAGTACAGCGTGAGAACGACGAAGACGGAATAGAACATAATGTACCCCCGCCCTCAAAAGTTTTCGGAACACGAAATTTCCGAAAATGATATATTCCCGTTTTGTCTTTGAACATAGCCCCCAAACAGATGTTCCAGCTTGTAGTAGTCCTTGCGACCTACGCAGCTACCTACTAGGTTAGATGCGCCGTGCACTAACAGAGCATAAATTCGCATTTTCAGTGGAGCCCGCGTTCCGTAAACTTTTGGGAGCGGGTGTACACGGACGGGTGCTGACACGCAACTGAAACGATTTATTTGAAGAAGACATGGGCGTGCCGATGTAGGGATATCGTCAAAACCACACAGTTTCCTAATAATACACTAGGAGCGAACTGTGGCGCTAGTGTCTATGGCAGCTACAATGCCTTGCGCTTTAGCCAGCATAGTAATGATGGGTAGTACACGGAATTGTCTAAACTTCATTCTTTCGGCTTCGTGTGTGTGCTTGGGTGCGTGTGTGTGTGCGTTCGACAACGATGTCAAAAACACAATAGGGTACACTATCCGTTTCTCGGTTTCTGACGTGGCGATTTCACCACTTTTGGTTGCTTGAAAAATGTACGTTGCTCTTAAAAAAAACAAAAAAAAACAAAAAAAAGAAATATTTTTAGCTGGACACGCGCTGCCTTAAGGGGTCTCTAAATAACCTTTGAAAATACAAAAAAAAAACAAAAAAAACGAGCGCGTTATTCTTTCTTGGTGTTTCCCGCCTTTTCCGCTCAATTCGTGACGTCAGCATTCTGTTCAGGTAACGTCATGAGGAAATAAGCAGCTTATTAGACCATGCCAGGAGAATATCAGTTCTCAGTGTTCTCTTACTATGCTTTGCCGTGAAGTCTCACGCCCGTTCGGCCATGTCCCGCATGACCATCGTGCGCGATCAACTGATTTCACTTAGTTCTGCGCGTTTTCGACTGTACAAGCGGAGATCACAGCGTAATGTAATGTATTGGCATAGTGACACGTACAGTTCAGCTTGGTGTCAAATACAATAGTTTATAATAATTTAACACAAATGGAGTATACTTTGAGAAATGAATCCTCCAGCGGGAAGAACAAAAAAAAAAGATGTCGATGATTTTCTTTTTTATGGATGGGAAGATTCGTTTGCGCCTAACTGGTTTAATTAACCCATCAATTTCTCTCTCCGCTTCTACATTAAAATGTTTCATTCAGTACCAATAATTGCGGCAGTTGCTCAATTATTCGTCCCTGGAGTTTGAATTCTCCGTACGATTCCAAAAAAAGACAGGAAGCACACTATAATTTAATTTCGTTGAAACTGCAAGAGGATCTCGTAAGAGGCTCACTGCTATCACCTACCAACAGTCGCTGTGGGAACAAAAAAAGGGCTTCTCATTTGCGAGTACCTTGAGAAATAAAGCTATTCAGCTTGATAGCGAATGCTTGCTCCCAATAGCGACAGCCAGAATCGGGAGCGTTCTAATGAAACGCTTTCTGTAGATACATGTGCCGGAAGTAAGGGATGGGAGGATGGGAGCGTGTAGCTCGCGGAAGAAAAAGTGAACGTAAGAGTACGACGACATCTGTCCACTCGAGTCCTAATGCCAAATTGAGATTGCTTATAAGACGTTCCATCTCGTCTTCCGGAAGACACTGAGCTCCCTTCACTCCCCACCACTTCCCCTTCCGCCAACCCCGCCTCCTCCTCTGCTGCTGAATAATTCATTAGTTGCGAAGCTCCACCTAGACAAGCCTTTTTCCGGGTGCTATACAAGACCCTGCGAGAGAGTCAATCATCATTTGCTGGTCCTTTCAGAAGCGACGTCCATGGCTGCGAGGCGCAACAGCTTTTTTTGTTTGTTTGTTTGTTTGTTTTTACGTGTGTACGCATTCGCGCTATTTGGAGGTTCCGGGTAAAACAAATGAACATGGATCCAGCTAAAAAATAAAGTTGTTGCAGTTACTTGCACGTTATTTTATTGAAGCGTTCGATTCTCCCGCTTAAAGCGCTCAATTGTAATCATGTGCTGTAGCTTTAAAGAAGGGCACTCGGGAAGCACGTGTGAAAGAAATTCAGATCCTTTACACAATGCGAACATGAAAGATCAGCGAAGCTGTTTGTATTGTTTATTGTATTTGAAGTTTTTCTTTCTAGACATATCCATTTTTATAGCAACGTCATCAGCTGTTCTTTGATCCCCTACTGGCCACTGCCGTGGGGTTCAGCGACGTATGAAGATGATCTGATGGAGTGACGACACCAGCCTTTCCTCAAGGACATTTATATTTGGGAGGTGCTATGGAACTGTGGTCTACACGCAGCCTTTGGTAGTGGCGAAGTGGACGCCAGCGCGCATGTGGTGTCCAGTTCCTAGGACCTAGTATATAGGACATGGCGGAAGCCATGCCATTTCCTTTGTGTGTGGGCTCCGCAATTGGCTCCGGCAGCTTGCCGTTTGCGAAGGCCACGTGGTCTACTGAGAAATTTCCTGCTGACGCAACTTTGTTGTGTCGCATGTGGTTGGGCGGGGCACTTACGAATGCATATTCATGTCTCATAGGAGAGAGAGAGAGTGGTTGGGGGAAAAGAAGAACCAGCAGTGCGGCATGCGACTTTTGCGCCTGCGAGGAGACGCTCGAGCACATACTATGCCACTGCCCATCATACCAGACTCAACGACGTGGTATGGAAGCTAAGCTCCGTCACCTGGATTCAAGACTACTGACAGAAAAGAGGTCTCTCATGACCACGATGCGTACTCTCCTCAACGGAATGACAACTCCATCGGCTCAATGCGCACTGCAAGTTCTGGATTCCTTGGAGCCAGTCCTTGCAAGCCTTTTTGAACATCTTGGGTTCCAGTCTACTTTTAGACAACCGTAGAGGAACTGGTCTCAAACAGTTCCCAGTTGTGACTGTCTAAGTGTACGTGGTGAACGCTGACATGTGTGTGCGCGCATCACTTGTTCTCTCTTTCCTTCTTGCTTTCTCTCTTCTTTTCTTCCCCTTTCTCCCTCCCCCCCCGTGTAGGGTAGCAAACCGGGTATAACCTGGTTAACCTCCCTGCCTTTCCTTTGCCTCTCTTTCTCTCTCTCTCTGGGACCATGGCCTACTGTTTCGCATATGCGCAAGGCCACGGAAACCCTCTTGTGCTTCTTGAGGACCACCGGACTTCACGAGCGCCTGTGAACGAACAGCGCGAGTTCATGTTGTGTAGTTTCAAGCTAACTGCTCATCCATCTCTTAATCTTCTTCTTTCTTCTCTGTCCTTTCCTTTCTATTATTCCCCCTTTCCCCCACCACACGTCTAGGGTAGCCAACCGAGCTAAAGCTTGGTTAACATCCCTGCCTTTCCTCTTCGTTTTTCCCTCGCTCTTTCTCTCTCTCCTGCTGAAGAAAGGTTAAGGACGCAACCCACGTAGACGAAAAAAAAATCCATGCATCTCCACGAAGTGAACGATGACGAGAGGGCGAAGCTAGGTCCTAAGATCCATAATGTCTACGTTGAAGTCGCCGACTATATATACAGTATAAGGGATTTGTGCTTATAGATTGTAGTATTGTTCCGTCACAATTATTATTGATATTAGTGTATTGTTAAACATTTTCTTGTGTCTCACATACACGCATGTTTCGACGATAGCAATGGTTTTCTAACCACCATGACAGCGGACAGTGAGCTTCGACGACAAAGCTAGGTCCTAAGGTCCATAATGTGTACATTAGTTCGACGACTAGCATAAAAGATTTGTGCTTCTAGGTGTTTTATATTGTTCGGTCACAACTATGATTAATATTAGTCTATTGTTAAACTTTTTTTTGTGTCTCACATCCACGAATCTCCCCGTGACGTACGCAGACAACGACAAGGCTAGGCCCTAAGGAGCTTCGCCCCTAAAAAAGAAGGGGACATGATGACGCTCTAACCTGTCTCCTTCTTTAGGATCGAAGCTCCTTATGCCCGCACCCCGCCATCGCCGCCATCGAAGCTCCCTGCAACATAGATGCGGCGTCGGCGCAAAAAAGACAATGAAACGCCGCGCGCGCCGATCACCGAGCGGTTTGATTCTTGAAAGAGCGTATGCTTGGGCATGTTGGTAATTCATGTCTCACTTTTTAGCGCTCAAAAGGACAAAAACGAAAAGCGACGCGGACACAGCGCTGTTTCCGCGTCGTTTATCGTCCTTGTCCTTTTGTGCTCCAAAAAGTGAGGTTTGATTCTAGCGCACCACAAATTCTAGGCTAAAATAAAAGAAGTAAGCTTTGTGCACAACTGGTTATAATGGTTCACTTTCACCACCTTTATCGTGGATTGTGAAATGACAGCCATCATACGGGCGCTTTGTCGAAGGTAGTAGCAACACTCCTCCACTCGGCGCCGGCGCAAGAAGGCAATGAAACGCCGCGCGCAGCGTTCGGTCGCCGCTGTCGAAGCTCCCCGCCGCATCACCGCTCACACCCCTCCCCCACGTGTCTCCCTCTCCCTGCGCTGAGCGCCGCACACTCACTCGCTCAGTCGTTCCCGCTACCGAGCGCAGCAGACACTCTCGCCACCCGCTCCCCACCCTACCGCCTTCATGAAAGCCAGCAGCGAGATCAGACGCATGGTCGTTTGCGTCCCATTTCTAAGGAGCTTCGCCCATCGGTTATATTCGTACACGGAGCAACTGCTAGTTTTTTCGTCTACGTGGGTAGGGTCCTTAACCTTTCCTCAGCATAAACCAACTAGCCCAACAACACGTTCTAGTTAGGAAATTTCTTTTGCACCCATGCGGTGGCAGCAGTTACCTCATGACCCCGGAAAACGACCAGCGATTCCTATCGCACAGCCAAGTTCGACAATGAAGACTAAAAAAAAAAGAATATTTCCTCGCATTCTACAATAGGCCAAAGTTTGCCTCCTGTTCCAAAATAAGAATTGCAGTTCGAACAATTAGCTGAAATATGCAGCGTTCTTTCTTGAGAATTATGAAAAAATAGCGTTTGACAAACATTCTAAATCCACCGCAAAACTTGAGCCAGAAAGAGTGCTCTGCATTCATCAGCTAATGTCTGTTCCCGGTTGCATTGATACACCTCATACATTTGCTTGGTAGGCCTGTGTTCTTACACCATGCGTGATGCTTAGCGCTCTTCTATAGTAAGATGCGTAGTGTTCTAAATCATCAAACTTTCTTGATAAGCGGCACTATAGCATATCTACATACAACTGCATCAGAGTAAGGTACAGCCGCGGCCACGTCTGTGTAGAGCGCGCGAGCAGCCGGTTTTTGGTCTGCAGGGCGACACCTTGAGGCAGTTTCGAGATCTGACGTGGTCAGCCTGACTACTAGGCCGCACATGCTCCTGACACACCAAGTGAGAGTCCGAAACTGCCTCAAGGTGTCGCCCCGCAGAGCAAAAACCGGCTGCTCGAGCGCTCTACACAGACGTGGCCGCGGCTGTACATGGCACTCCAAATCGCTTACATATTTTTCTCAACAAGAGTAAAAGCAACTCGAAGGATAGTGAAAAGGACTATCGTCCAATAAAAGGGATTTATCTTTTTCCTGAAGCGGTAGCCTTGGTGTGGCGCTGTGGTATACAACGCCTGACTGCCTCGCAGAAGGGCTTGGTTCGATTACAGCTCGAACACCAGGTCTTTATTCTTCGCATCCATGGCGATTTTCACGATGGACGTGCGGTCGACCAATACATTATAATGTTTATTTCTCTGTTCAAGATACCGCCGACGTTTTGCCACAACTAACATAATCCACGTTGGGCCATGGCAAGACTGGACAAATTAGAGACTATCTATCTATCTATCTATCTATCTATCTATCTATCTATCTATCTATCTATCTATCTATCTATCTATCTATCTATCTATCTATCTATCTATCTATCTATCTGTCTGTCTGTCTGTCTGTCTGTCTGTCTGTCTGTCTGTCTGTCTGTCTGTCTATAATACAGTGTGCCTGACGGTGTATGCGTTCATGCCGTCTCGTGAAAAGTTTGGCTAACGTTTTAGTCAACAACTATCGCTTTTTCTATAGAAGCGTCGCGCTTGGCGTGAGGTTTTACGCGTGCCTCGCAGTCGCGCCTGCTTACACGCGCCACGTATTGCTGGGGGGCACGACCCGGCATAAACCGCGTTCAGCCGTATGGGCTATTTTACGGGTGGGTGTCGGTGCCGCCATATTCGGCTGTTAACCTTTCCGTTTTGTATGTTTAACGACTAAACGAACCGTGCTATACGGTGGGCGCATACGCATGAATATAGTTGGCTTGGTGCATACGATGTTTCATGATATTATTTATTCAATTCACGATGTACAAATGTAAGAAAACGTTCGATTAACAGCCCAAGGTGACAGTGCCCATGTGTCGGATGTAAAATCAAGTATATATTTATTATTTCTATCGCTTCTGGGTGGAATATTCTATCTCCTCACGGGGTCCGCACAATATTGGGGTCATCTCGTTAAAGTGTCACTTTCTCGTGAACTACGACCTAGCCGTGAATTTACAGGGTGTCGTTAGTATTAGATGCTTCGTGGATGTTGAAGGCAGCCCTCCTGATTTTCGCTATGGTAAAAAGTTTACTACGTAATGTCTAACTTGTAATATCTTGCGGTCGTTTTCTCCGGAGGAGAGGTTGTATACTTGCAAAGCATTTGATGATTTGACGGAGTTAAGCAGAGGTCAAGTAATATGCCTTTATTATTTTATTGCAGTCACCCTAAAGAATATTCACCGACGATTACGACACTGCCTAATGCGAATGGTGAACGCAGCTGCGTAAGTGTTTTGATTTTGCGATAAGTTGATGATGAAATAACTTTATTTAAAATCCGGTGAACGGAAGGCCCCGGCCAGGGGCCGCCTAGATGGCCGCTTGGAGCTGTCGCTCCCGCGCTGCTTCCTCGGCTTGCTGGACGCCCAAAGTTGCTTCGTAAGTTCTGAGCTGTGTAGCGTGACCGACCACCGCGCCCGAGGCAAACGCTTTCAGACAGGCGCGCATGTATGTGCAGTTGCATGCCATTCTGCTTCCCACAACTCTTTCGTTAAGAAACACTCCCCTGCAAATGTTTGGTTGTAATGAAGGAGGCTTTGTGGCCGGTGAAGTCAGTGCGGACGCCGTGAGTATGACTGGCGCGGGCAATGTCGTGCAGCCCATGACACATCAACCGCCGCTGACTGAGCGTAGCGCGACTGCCTCGCTAACAGCAAGAGCGCGGAAGCCTTCTTGATGACGTCATCGGCGACCGCGTGACGGCACGCACTACTGTGGCGCCGGAGGCGGCAGCCGCGGAAGCTGTCGTCTCGGCACTGTCGTTCCCTCCTCCTCGCGTTCTCCTCGCTATCGCCGTCTTCCACTCTCCAATGTTCTCCGCGCTCGCTCTCTTTTGTCGTTTTGCGCTCTGCCGGCTACGACAACGCCGACATTGCCCTATCGGTATTGAATGTTTAGGGCAAGAGATTTTGAGATAAACATAAGGGACAATTCAGCGCCCGCACAGGCAGCTCGGCATTCGAAGTTCACGCCTGCTTGCTCTGCACTCCAAAATAAAAACGCCAACAACATAATGTTGTTGTATTGTACTTGCAGTGCGTGAAAAATCTTTCTCCAGCTCTGCGGCCTTTAAGCGTATGAGGCTGACCGTCTGCATTTAGGAAAATAGGATCTTATATTTTCACTTCTTGGATCGACTGACCGTTTATTTTGGGATGAGGTTTCACAAGCGCATATCCGTTGATGCTTATCAACGTTCCTACGTCCATTTCGTGCGGAATTGAATAATAAAAAATGGGGATGCGTATTCGCGGTTATTTCAGCTCACCGCCCAAGAATATGGGATTTCTTTCGTTCTCATTTTTTTAGTATACGAGACCAGCATGCATGAAGCAAAGAATGAATTAAGTCGCCCTACAGCAGTGCGAAGTAGGCGGGACACAGCTCAACACTTACAAATAAAAATACAAGAAACGTTTGCGAAAACGCAGACAGTCGCCAAGCGCAAACACCCCTTTCAATGACAGATTGCGTTTCTCTCACAACTAATAATAACGTTCGGCGAGCTTCGTACATCCATTCGGCAATGGATGGCATATATATTACGAGTAGGCTGCAGTCAGCGCATTTTATTTGCCGACAATCGGCTCACACCACTCACAAAAAAGCGCCGCTGCGTACATTTGTATGCGCTCCGCCGGCCGCCTATCCACACTAGCGCGGTGACGGTGCTGCCGCCTGTAGCCCGATCTAGGGGCGAATATTCAAGCGTCTCAGCTTTATTCTACATGCGCGAGCCATAGAGAGATGAAAAGAAAGGGGTAGACTAATAAAGAGAAGGAGATACCGATAGAAAGCAACAAATGAAAGCCATGAAGATTCACTAAGAATGAAGCCCACATCCCCGCCCTGATCTGGATGATCAAATATACCAGATTAAGAAAATGGTAACGGACGCAGTAGGGTTCTGCAAGTGAATCGCCACCACAGACCTTCGTACATACTTTAATACGGCGCAGCAGCGTGATTTTGGCGCCTGTAAAGTCGCCAGGAGAAGTGTTTTCTGTGCAGTCGGTCTTTCATTGCAGCTGCGAGGTGATCTGACAAGTGTAAAACAGGGCTCACGACCATCTGAACCGTTATTTAGGGGAAGAAGAAAAAAGAAAGAAAAAAAGATAGACTGTAGCGCCACGTAAAAGGAAACATCCTAAGTGAAATGGAGTTTGGTGTATCGCAGCTCGGAATCAGCCGCGTTTATTGAATGGGCGTGATTTGGAGCACCTCCGGAGCTGCCGTATAGGACGCTCGTATAACAAAAGGCCGTAAAACACAGCGTTCAGAGGTATAATACGTCGCTGCTGGAAGCACTCCTTCGGGAGCATGCTTCTTGCGACACGCTTCTGGCACGACTGCACACGTTCCCGATAAATTCCGGGTGGAGAGAAAGGAGATAGGAAAAAAAATTTAAAAAAAACGGGACCAATAGATGGTGTTGTTTTATGTTGAGTCAGCTCCAACCCTCCCCCTTCCCCCCTACCCACAGCCTCATAGCTCGTCCTTTGAAGTGTCACGGTAAAAGGCACAGTGCGGGGGAATGCACTTTGTACTAAGTTCAAGTGGTGTAGTAACCGGCCCAAACGCGTACGCTTTCTTTAGTACACGCTTCCACTTCATGAAGTTTTTTTACTAACGTCGAAGATCATTGAACAGCGTTTACTATATGCATCGACCGGCGCGCTGGAAGGCGTCTTTTGCAAACGGTGTTGCGGAATGCACCCGTTAGGCTGCATCGAACGTGTTTACACCATTTTTTTTCCTTTGATACCGGCGTTCTATCTCGCCTCTCCCCGTTATATCCCTTGTTTTATGAAAGGAACAGGACGAGATGTTGATGAGACGAAAAGAGGCTACTCCAGCCCTAGTTTGGAGAAAGTACTTAAGTTAAGTGTTCTTGAAAAACCCTTGACCAAGGGCATTGCGCCTGGTTTAAGTGACATTGCGATTTATTGCGATCGTGATTATAGTATGGTGTAGTACACGCTTTGGAAACAACAGCTACGGTCGTGCAACAGCGAACGCTCTCGTGGGAATTTTCTTTGAAGGATCGGCTTTGTTTAGGTTTGCCGACGGAAGGACAATGATCTCGATGGAGTGGCCCGACGGGCGAGCATGCGGAACGTTTGACTTGTTTGAAAACTATACAGAATTTTATTTTCGATTCATGGGCGCCGCCATCTTGGACTGATAAGCGATTGTTTTGCCGGTTTTGTATGTTGTATAATATGAAATGATCATGGTCATGAAACGCTGAATGTACCGACCGAAGCGTTTTCGTGCGTGCGAGGTCACTTTAGCACTGTTTGTTTATCGATAAGTATACAAAACTGCAACGTTATCAGTCCAAGATGGCGGCGCTTTAGTGGGTCCGGAAAATGGTGTATAACAGGCTACTTGAAGTCCATCGAAAGCGCTCGCACTCACGCACGCACGCACGCACGCACGCACGCACGCTCGCAGGACGTGCCAAATAGGCAATGTGATTATGAGTACGCCATTGTGAGGAACGCCAGACTAATCTCGACCACCTGGGCTTCCCTATCTTGCACCTAAATCTGAGTACAGCAGGTCATTCTGCATTTAACCTCCTGTCAAAACGCGGCCGCCGTCAGTGGGAGTCGAACCCGCGTGCTCGAGCCTAGCAGCGCGAAATCTTAGCCGCTAGCTGTTATGACCGGTACAGTCGCAAACAATGGCGCAGCAATGGGGGGTGGGTGGAGGTCTTCACCGCCTTCCCCCGACATTTCCTTTTTCGCATGTGTGTATACGCACGCATACAAACACACGCACGAACATACGTAAAGGGTATTATACGCCCTTGGTCGTACGTATTATGAAAGGGAACACAATTACCTTGAAGAGGTCGTGGTGTGCCAAGCACAATTTTGGAGAACAAGAGTGTTCATAACGCTATAATGTTCCAGCGTATCCGCACATCACGAGATAACTGTCGCTCAAAAGCACGAGGTCGTTGTTCCCTTTGAAGGTGGTCCATGACTGTACTCTACGGTGTACATGTTTGTGAGGGAAAATATTCAAGCAAATAAAGACGCCTGACATATTATAAGCACAGGTGGCCGGTCAACGACGAAAAAAGACATTTACAGTGAATGACGCACACCACGAGCAACTGTTTCTTAAACACGAACTCGGCGTTCCCTTTCATAAGTGGCCATGACTGAACTTTATGCTCTGCGTGTTAGTAAGAGCAGATATTCTAGCCACTCTAGACGCTTGTGGCATTGGAACTACAGCTGACTGGTTAATGGCTAATAATATTTACTGTGAACGAAATAAAAACTTCGCGAAGTCGACCAGGGACGTACCTAGAATTTTTTTTTCGGGGGGGGGATAGGGAGTGGGGGTTTGAACCACCCGCAATATATGTTCGCGCATATGTGATTTTTTTTCAGGTTTGCTTGTATCTACATGCAAGTAAAACTTGAAAATTTTCGGTGGGGGAAAAGCGTTGAGCCCCCCCCTCCCCCCCCCTATCTCTTCCGGCTACATCGGGCTGCTCCACTGAAATGGACCTCTGCGAACTCCGCCGCCATACTTCTTTAGATTTTTTTTCGCCATTTTTTCTCTGATAGCTCTTTATGGGACAAATATGGAAGGCCGACGTAATAAAGAGGGAGCAATTTAGACGATGTCTTTCGTGACGCGCCTCACATACATCACTGCTGCTGATTCTGCTGGTGTCGTAAAAAAAGGCGTGACTCCTGCTTTTATTTCTCGAGTAGGTCGCCAGGGCGGCGCTCCTGATTTCCCGGGAGATTCTCGAGACTGATGCCTCACCTCGTCCGAAGACGTTATTTTTCTGACATGCTATCGTAAGTTTTTCTGTAACATACAGGCAAACTCATCGCTCTTTCTGTCTCTAAATAGTTGTTTTGTTTGGATATCACGCACGAACGAATGGAACCACTTTTTTCTGTATTTATGTTTTTACACCAATCAGGATTGCCTCTTAACATTGACATTGCCCCTCTTCCCCGATGGAGCTGCTTTGGAAGTGTGACAGCCCAGAAAATCAAGCTTTCTTTCCTCTAGTTTTGTCTTTAGGAAAATTTATGGCGCGAATACTTCTGCTACTTCTACCGATACTACACGCATTATAAACACAACAAAACACCTTACGTCGTGATGTTCACATCTATATGTCTTGTATTTTCGCTCTGCCTGATTTATGTCCTTGATGAGAATAAATCGCTGGCACGGAGTTTCGCTGGAGGCAAGGTTTCCACAAATAGACTCGCCTTTCTCAGGGCAGGAATTGGCTCTTTTATTAACGTTTTCATGTATGCGCCATGCTCACTCTCCCAAGAACAAGCGTGCCGTTCCCTTCCTCTAACTTTGAAGTCGGTGGAAAGCGAGCAAGGCAGCACCGGCTTCACTGGCGCTCCGCAGAGCGCGGCCACGCTGAGCCGTGTTCACCCTAAAGGCCTGACCACACGTACCCGTTTCAGCGCGCTGGCGCGTGGCTTTTTAGACGCGGCGCCGCGCTCTCTCCCTATAGAGAGAGAGGGCGCGCAGCTTCGCGCAGCCGCGTGATTTCTCTCTCCATAGAGAGAGGGCGCGACGGCGCGTCAAAAAGCCACGCGCTGACGCGCTGCAACGGGTACGTGTGGTCAGGCCTTAAGAGTGGACGCCACTGCACACAGCGCCCTGAGGCACATTCTGTAAACTTTTTCTGAGGCTTGACATGTGCACCTTGCCTTCTCCTTCGTTTTCAGCATTGTACAGATGTGCGAGAACTTCTAAGGTGCTGACAATACGACGTTGTGTCGGCTGGCCACCTTTTTCGGGTTGCGCTACAAGGCATTTTCGTAAGGTATGACCACGAAAGGGTACATTTCCCGGGCACGCTCTGTTTTTTCTGCACTGTTCTTGTTTGGCATGGATTCGCGCAGGCTGTAGACAACAGCGACCGGGTGCCCTGCTCAGCAAAGCCGGCCCCCTCTTGGGCATTAAAGTTGCTAAACCCGTTCGCCTCGCCCGACTTTGCCGGCGCTGCACTCAGACACCTGAAAGCAATGGCCCTTTTACATCAACTTAAAGTGGGCGCTACTTTACGGTACGAGAGCCTTCTTGGAGCGTGGATTGCACATCCAGCACCCGTGTCCTTTGGTTTTGAAGTTCACAATTTGTTACCTACAGGGCCCCCGGTGACATCCGGTTCTGTCCAACGATGTGCCCGCTGATTTTCTACACTTTACTCCCCTTAATTAGCAAAATATTTTCGAATAAATGCGCTTTTCAGCTACACAAAGATCATAGGAGGTTCCCTTGAACTTTACCCACCTTCCTTTTATCTGAAAAACTAGAGAGAGGTTTTCTTTACCACGGACCAACTTGAAAACGCACTTCCGTTTTCGGTGTTAGGGGCGGATAAATGAGGTGACTGGAAGTTTTTGGGGTACAACGCTTGCTGCTATTAGAAGAGCACTACAGAGAAACGACTACAGGTCGCTAACAATGCCGAAATTAGCCGACCCAATAGGCGTATTCACAACCACCTCGTTCCGTCTACAGTGGCGCCAGTCCTGTCTGCAGTATTATTTGTCCATGTATGCCTCGCGCATAGATGTTTGTATATGTATGATTGACCGACTAGTTCAAACCAAAGCTTTCTTATCCCAACCCGCTAGCAATGAAAATTCATGCTGACTATTGACATTTTACATGCGTAAATATTTCTGTGCCGACGCAACGAGAAAAGACTGCGTGTGTCTGTTGGTACCTCTGTCACGCAAGACGAGCATTGTCGTAAAGAAACGCGGGGAGATCGACCTATAGGAGGCAGCACCGTCGCGGCGGTAGTGTGGATAGACGGTCGGCGGCGCGTATACAAAACCACAGGGTGGCGCTTCGTTGCGAGCGCTTTGAGCCGATTGTCGTCAAATAAAGTGCGTTGATGGCAGCCTAATGGTGGTATATAACCTTTCCATTGCCAGATTAATGCGCGAAGCCAGCCGAACGTTCATATTACGCGTGAGACAAGCGCAATTTGCCAATCAATTGTGGGCTGGCCTTCGGCGACAGTCGAGTGCTTTCGCACTGTGCCTGGTGCTTTTTAAATGCGAAGCATTTCTTAGCGAACATCGGCGACATTGAGCGTATCTATCTATCTATCTATCTATCTATCTATCTATCTATCTATCTATCTATCTATCTATCTATCTATCTATCTATCTATCTATCTATCTATCTATCTATCTATCTATCTATCTATCTATCTATCTATCTATCTATCTATCTATCTATCTATCTATCTAGCCGCCTACGACTTTGTGCTCTCCTGGCCGTATCGTTAATGGGATCTATACCAAAATTGGTATGGCATAACATGACTGTACGACGAACACGATTGACTGGTCATATCATGAAAATCCTGAATAACTGGTATTGCGTGACGTGACTGTATGTGGGACATAAATGCCAAGTGGTCATATCGAAATCATGACACGTCATGTGCAACATGACTTGCATGCCACGCTCATGGCACACTCGCGGCCGTTTCGCTAGCTTGATATACACCAAATTTTGTATTGAGTGACGTGACTGTAAGACGACCATAAATGACTAGTCGTGATATCGAAATCGTGACATGTCATGTGCAACATAACTTGCATGCCACGCTCATGGCACTCTCGCGGCCGTTTCGCTAGCTTGATATGCACTAAACTTGGTATTGAGTGACGTGACTGTATGACGAGCATAAATGACAAGTGGTAACATGGAAATCATGACATATGTCATGTGCAACATGACTTGCATGCTACGCTCATGGCACTCTCGTGGCCGTTTGGCTGCACAACCACGTGACTAGGTTTAAGTGAAGGTTTAACATTTTTCGGTGTGCAGCGCTCAGAAACGCACGGGCAGAGACACATAGCAGACCCGACAGCGCTAGTCATGCCTACTATGTGTCTTTGTTCGATGGGGTGCGATGTGCACAAGGAGGAGTTCAGAAAAACGGTATTACATGCATTTAATTCTCTAGGAAAGGTAGTAACATTTACATCTGAAGTACCGGTTGAAAAGAAGCTGCAGTTTTTATATCTAAAGCTGGAGTTTTTGGCAGACCACGTGTGTTGGACCTTTTCGCCTAGGGCTGGGAAACCGCTCATGAGTTTTGCTTCAAATCATTCAAAGCTGGTCAAGAATGGCATTATGACAAATTGTTTTCGGTCTGCATTGTTAAAATCTTGTATTCGCACTGCTCATAGCTCGTTTCATGAACAGGTTGCTCGGCTCCAGGACGCAGGGTACCCGTTATCTGTGATGCTGGCTGTAGGTATCAGGCAATTAAAGAAGCTTAAACAGGTAACGGGACCATTTTTGGAAACGGGTGGGCAGACTGATTCCAGCTCAAAGGTGGTAGCAACCACTTATGTACACGGGCTTTCTTCACACAGAATAAAAAAGGTAGCTGGGAGTCACGATGTAAAGGTGGTGTTTTCGGCCAATAACAAAATCGGAGGAGTGTGCGCGTTGGTTAACCAGAGAGGTGACAGACTGAGCAGTGTACAAAAGGATTGTAGCATTAAACACAAGCTCCAGTTTGTTCAATGTGCAAATAATGTGGTGTATAGTATACCTCTGACGTGTGGTCATGTGTGTGGCGCAGACTGGCAGATGCATTAACACGAGGCTAAGGGAGCATATGTCGAGTCTGAAAGCACACATTTAGCACTGCACACATTTAGCACTGCATTGCATTGAATGCGCTTGTTCGCCTTGTTTTAATAACACTACCTTGGAATATAGGCATCGAAACCGAACTTCAAGAGAAATAATGGAGGCCTATCACATTGACAAGCTGAAAGAAAAGTGTGTTAGCCACCCTTCGGTCGCCTTGCTTGAGAAGAAAATTTCGCTCTTGTCTGCTGTTCAGTGAGCATGTGATAAGTAGTGCCATGTGCGCAGTTCAAATGTTTTTTGTGACCAGATTACGCAGTTCCGAGGGTTATTAAGTGAACGTTTTTCAGAAAAAATAAACCAGTAAGATTGCGCCCTGTGTCTCTTCTGTTCTGTGTCCCCGTGTGCCTGCGCAAATATTTCAAGGTGCCAATATAGAAGTTACGGCAGCAGCCGCCCGAGTGCGTACTCATTGCAAAACCAAGCCAGACATACCTTGCGCTCGTGATAACTAAGGTTCGCGAAAGTTAACTTCAGCCAAGTCTTTTATTTATGTTAATGCGGTATTCTTGCGCTGCATTGACATCAGACACTCGCGTTAGTATGTTTGTCAGTGACGTGTCTCTAAATCGGCATTCTTTCTCGAAATGGTTCAGTAGTAGCTAAAGTTAAGCCACAAGCATTTAATGCATGGGAATTAGTTTGTATAAGACATAGTATAACTGCGTTTAACGCTCATATGAACTATCTAGCTCTTTCGGCCTTTCTCGACCAATCCCGACGTGCCGCCATCGCCGGTGTGACGCAAGGAGGTTTAAAACATCCTTGGTGTGGTCTTGTACTTATGGACCCGACCGCTGGACTTTGATTTCATCATGGGTGCTATATGTCGTAGAGAACTTCAAAGTGGAGCTTGGCGAAACTTATAAGCGAATGATACATGTGCATACTTTCAGCTTTAAGCATGACAATGACTCAGATAAAAGTCATGCACAAGTGCTCAAGTGTGTCCCGATTTACCCGGACAACAGTCAACTTGAGTGATGATGAGGCGCAAAGTGTTAATGCAACCAACCCGAGTAACTACACCATTTTTGAAGAGCGTGAGGAATATAATATGGGAACAACGCAAGGGTAACTTCGTGCCGAGTAAAGCAAATTTAGAGCAGTCAATGAACGTAAATGTCAATGCAACGGTCTCCCATAGTTCTAAACACTATTGTTCCGCTACCTTGCTTGCCCCAACCACCGACGCCAGTCGTCGTTCCCCGACCCTTCTCAGCGACTGGGAGCTACATTCCTGAGCGAGATTGAAGGTAGGAACAATAAAGCTCGGCACACCTGCGGGGTTCGCCTGTCCGACGCCATGTTGATCTTCTCGTCATGCCGGCCATATCCCGCCCAGGTGCTACAAGTGCTGGCAACAAGCCGCCGACTTCCCAAAAGGGTCACCAGGGCGGTCAATCACCAACCTCGTCGTCCTATGTCATCGACAGGGTATTGACCTTCGGAGGCGCAGGCGTGTTCATCATTATGCACCAGCAAGTGGCGAAGGATTGGCGGAATTTTGGCCACCACATGGAGAGGAGAATGTAAGGGTGGACCCAAACCTTCCACTTTAATCCGGCGCCCTAAACACCGCCGACGCATGTTCACGAAGACCGTAAATATGTAAATACTGTATATAAAGTATTTTCTGTCAGTCAACTCGTCCTCGTGTCTGCTGCGGGCACGACACCCGCTCGTGTTCGCACCGTCTACGCAACCCCGTTCCTAACAACGCATCTCAGTTACATCTTTTGGCACAGAAGACAAGGGTACAAGGGGATCATCTCCAAGAAGTAGTTACATCTTTTGGGAGACCGCTTAGTGCGCTCCCACCAAGGAGGTTGACTCACGCACTCCAGTGCATGGTTTACTCCGGGGAGTCGTGAAGAATTTGTTCTGAAGATATCCTGGCTTGGCTGCAGGTGGTAAAATGGTGCAGATTCAGCTTACTGCGTTCTCAAACTAGAGAGCGAAGGACGCTAAGTCGTACCTAGTTTATTGGCACGAGCAACAACGTGACACTCTTCTTTCTTTTCCGAGCACTTCCGGTCAACACTTGCTTCCAATGCCTTCCGGATATTCACAAAAGATTACTGCAGATCCACGAAGTGAATGCTGATGATGGAGCGCAGCTCCTTGGAAACCAGTCTACGTCATTTTATTTTACTAAGGGTACGCCATTGATCGATGCGCTAGCGCTGCACAGTCTAAGTACGAGCGGCTTGCGAGCAATTCAGCGCGCTCTACATGGCGTGTATGCGCACTCTAGGTACAGAGCGGCGCGGCACCGGCGCAACACCTGCGTGCGGTCGGTATGCACGCTGCGTTCTGCGAACGGTTCTGCACTGACGTCGTGTGTTTGCTGGGAGAGGGTTTTCGGAGCGGCGCCGCCGTAGTGCAACACATGTGCGCGGTCGATGTGCGCGCGGCGTGCGCTCTAGGAACGGTTCTGCGCGACATCATGACCTTGAACGATACGCTTGCTGAGAGGGTTTCGGCGGCGCCCCAGCTGTTCCGACGGGGACCTACGACGACGACGGCGACAACGGACATCGTGCGAGCCAAAGGGCTTCGCTCCTAAAAAATACTTCTCATGATATATTTGGTATGAAAATTGATGGTTCTGGTTTAATTTAAGAGTTGTATTAGAGGCGTGGGGTGTCGGATCATACTTTTGGATAAGACAAGGCCCGATTAACTATCAGAATAATTAATGTAAATTAGATGAATTGAGTTCATTAAGTGAGCAGATGGTTTTCTTCTGAGCAGCTGCGATCGCTGTGGCATCTGGCGGAGATTTCAACTGCGCGCTTCCTTCTACGTGGCCTCTGAGATCCCCTCCGGCAGTGCAACGAGACACGTTGTTAAGCAAAGGCATACTCCAGATAACCCCAACGACGACGTACGAAGGCTACTAAAGTCAAGGATTTGGGTCACCTCCAATTAGTCCTGTGGAAATTTAGCGGCAGAGGGGAGGCAATGAATGCGATAGCAACAAGTTAGAATACACATGATGAACCAAAAGCAACTCGATACTTGCCGAGCATCGCTCAAGCGCAAAGGACGCACGAAAGGAACACACACACAGGACGAGCGCGAACTATCAACTGTCACAGCTCGACACTCGCACCACGCTACTCAAACACAAAGAAGAACGCTCGAAAAGAACACACAGGCATACACATGATGAACGCGAACTAACAACTGTCACAGTTGTCACTTCTTTGCGTTTGATCAGCTCACTGCAAATGTCGACTATGGCCAGCGCCTTGGGCGTGTGGAGTGACCTGCGGCGTGGGAAGTGGCTCCTATGCGACTTCTGTGGCGTTTGGCGTTCGAAGCATTGCTTGCCCGGCGTTCCACATCGTGAATGGGTACAGAAAATAGGCTACTTTTTCGGGCGCGTCTCAAGATCATTTGAAAGAAATTCTAGGAGCGTTGCTGTTAAGCGCGCCCTTCGCATCTTCTCGCGGCTGGTGCTGAAGACGCCGAAGCGGCTCCAAGATCTGCGTGCCGCCAGCGGTAAATGCTCGCGGTTAGCATTCCAAAGAACGAGTGGCACGTGGCAGGCTGCAGAGCGAGGGGCACAGGATCAAATCCCGCTGGCGCACTTCGAAAACTTTTTCTCCTGATTTTTCTTTGTAGGTTATATATATATATATATATATATATATATATATATATATATATATATATATATATATATATATATATATATACCAATCCGGGACATACCGGCGACGGCAAAAATTCTTTGAGAGTGTTAATATAATTGCTATCGCAATAAAAATTCGTGAATACGGGTTGCCGCTGGAGCCCACGATTTGACAACTCCACCGACACCCCGTGTTCAAGAATTTTTCATCTCTTCTCAAGTAATGCTACCTTTATGCTGATAGGTTCTGCTTCTGCTATAGCCTTAACGACTAGTTTTTTTTATCTTTGAGATATATAGAGAAAAAGAAACGAAGATCTTATGAACGGCCTCTCGTTTGGCTGCCGTGCTGAGTCGCTTATTTCCCATGTCAGTGGTTGTGCCGCTGTCGGCATCGTCATATCAACTCTACTTTTAATGTCAGCCAGTCGAAGAGGCCAGCCGAGACAAACCAAATCCATCCCGGCGGTGACGGCGCATGATGCTGCCACTCCACCGGCGTCATGACAGTCGTTATTATCAGCAATTTCATTCACCTGCTACAGCAATCTCTGATAGGCCTGAGAAACTTCAGGCGCACTTTATCTTGCAGATAGATAGATAGATAGATAGATAGATAGATAGATAGATAGATAGATAGATAGATAGATAGATAGATAGATAGATAGATAGATAGATAGATAGATAGATAGATAGATAGATAGATAGATAGATAGATAGATAGATAGATAGATAGATAGATAGATAGATAGATAGATAGATAGATAGATACGCTCAAAGTGCCTTTGGTTCGCAAGGAAATGCTTCGCACTTAAGAAACCCGTACTGATGGCTTTGTACGACATCAATGATCAGGTGGCATCGATACAGGGCCAATGAATGCGTAGGGTAAGATCATATAGGTGTAGGTAGGAAGAAGAACAATTTGCCCCTATGGGACACTATACCTCAGCTGGAAGAGCCCAGCGCGAGCTGTTAGTGCTAGCACTGTGATTCTTGTGTCGGTTCTCGCCGCCCGCATTCGGCGTCCAGAGACCTGCTTCGCATTTTAGTGCTACTTGCGTCAATAAACCCCGTTCCGCAGGTATCAGGAGACCTGGGTAAATGGCGTGAACAGATAAAAAGCGACGCTCGTAGCACCCATTCATCCAACCGCGTGAGGTTCCTAGCGTGGCCCACCGCTTTGCACCGTAGCAACCCGAAAATAACTCCGCATTCTGGAGCAAATCACCAGTGCTCAATCAATAATTCAGACACATTGTTTTACACAAGGCGCTCCTATACTATGGCACATACACCACGATAAGGTGCATTGCACAGAGACCCTGGGCAAACTGCTCGGAACTGCTTATGCGAGTATCCGGCCGGTGTTTTATACTCAGTGTACATATTGTTATCTCATTTCCCCGACGCCCTGGAGTCAAGTCAAGCGAAAACATCCGCTGATTAACCGGAGCGAACCTTTTATACCTCACACCAGCGTTACATTCTTTCGATTTTTTTCTTTACCGTGTATACTCATTTAAAAGGCTGTTTGCACTTCGTTTAGGCAGGGCACGTGTTTAAGAAGCGAGTGTCAACACCGCGTTTCATACTGAAACGTAATTAATTAGCCGGGCCCCGCCCCCCAGGCTTCATCGTCTGAGCAAGCATGCGGTGTTCCGGTTTCTTGAAGCGACGGTTTAAACTCTGAAGTCTTTGAATGGGAATGTCTTTAAAATATGGGAATAAAAAAGGCGAGGGGTGTTAATTCGGACGGAAAAACAGCGAGATAGATTGCGCCGAGTTAAGGGTTACGGAATTAATAACGCTTAACTTGGGCGGCGGTTTATTTTTTATTTATTTATTTTTTGTTAAAAAAAATATGAGCTGTGCTTTCGTAGAAAGGTCGGCCTTTTTTGGGGCTTCCAGTGAAAGCTGATTATTGATTGATGGCCGTGTCCTTTGTGGGTGTATTCACCGCTTGGGGCATGTGAAAAATGGTCTGATAACAGAGGCGGCAATTTATTTATTTATTTATTTATTTATTTATTTATTTATTTATTTATTTATTTATTTATTTATTGGTACCGTGAGTCATGAATCCTCATACAACAGTGGTCATACAAGCAGTACTGGTGAAGTGTCTATTACAAAGAATGCGCATGAAAGCAAGAACAACAACAACAATAATAATAATAATAATAATAATAATAATAATAATAATAATAATAATAATAATAATAATATCTGGGGTTTTACGTCCCAAAACCACGATATGATTATGAGAGACGCCGTAGTGGAGGGCTCCGGAAAATTTTGACCATCTGGTGTTCTTTAACGTGCACTGACATCGCACAGTACACGGGCCTCTACCATTTCGCCTCCACCGAAATGCGACCGCCGCGACCGGGATCGAACCCGAGACCTGAAAGCAAGAACAAGACGGGGCAGCATGGTGTACAGTTGACTCGCTATGACATCTTCTTTCCTCGCTGTAAAAGAGTTGAAGTGTTTTATTACCGTGCTGGACAGAGTATAGTTAAACTACTGAGTATAGTTAGCGTTAACAACGGCTTTGAGACTGGAATTAGACCCGACTTCTCGGATTAAGAAACCGGACTGACGTGCCTTCGTGTCAGCAGATTCTTTGTCCGTGCTATTCAACTTCGAGCGGTCTTGTTAGTCTTGTTATCTTGCAATAGTGGGTTATATTGTCGTTTTTTTTTTTTTATGTTGAGCGTGGTTCATGCTTCACTTTTGTCTGTTTTCTTCGTTACAGAGTGCCTCTTAGAGAGAGTGCTTAATTTATTAGAGATCAATTCAACGTTGAGCGCAATTTTTTGTTCGCATATTTGGTCTTCATTAATTAAACGGGTAAGAGCAACAACTTGCTCGTTTGTGCGAGTTAGTCCATCTTGGAAAAAAAAAAAACGAGGTGCAAGAATAAAGAACAGGCACAACAGAAGGAGTACAAAACTGCCACCCGAAATTTTATTGAAAGAATATTAGCTTCCATCGATGCGAAACAGCGAAAAAAAAATCACAGCATATCCACGGGGTGAATGATGATGAGTGGGCGAAGCTCCGGAGGCTCATGACTCTTCCGTGAAAATTCGCCCATTAGATCATCATGAAGGACGTGAGAACCAGTGTGTGCGCTTGGCAGCTGCTTCCCGCACTCGCGCAGCCTCGGGATCTGCCCGCCTGTACGCGCGTTTCCTCGCCGCTTCTCGGGCTCTCACAGTTTCTGGATCCGCTTCTCGGCGTCGCCGTGCACCTTCTGCTTCGTGGGCTCGAACGTCGGGCTCCGTTTCCGTCGCCTCCGTGCCTTCTTCGTCGCTCACCTTCTTCGTCGCTCATTGCGCGCTGACTTCCGAGCGAAAGAGGAAGCGCGCCAAGAGCGCCGCGCCACCCAGCGGTCTCCTATCACACTAGAGCACGCAGCGGAGCCGTCTCCTACGCATCGGAATGGAGCGAGCGCCGCAGCGCCATCTAGTGATCAATTCACGTACTGTCACAGCGCAGCGCCATCTAGTGAACATTGTGAGAAGCAGCAGCGCCCATACATCTGAATGGAGCGAGCGCCGCAGCTTTTTCATCATATATTCATCATATACAAGTACCGCCATCTAGCGGACATTCCAAGAACTAAACGAGAGGTGGCTACCTACAACTACATACATCGAGGACGCACGACCCACGGCTTAAGGAGCTTCGCCCCTAAAAATGGGGACACAGAAAGAAACCGACGGGACCAAGCGCTGAACTACCCACAAATGCGTTTATTTGTGCGAGCACGAATAAACACATTTGTTGGCAGTTCAGCGCTTGGTCCCATCTATTCCTTTCTGTGTCCCCGTTGTTTTTGCGCCGTTTCGCATCGATGAAGCCTTACCATCAAGTTCGAACGCATACCCTTTTAAACTAGCTTCCAGCATGTCAAAAACACGCCAGATGTAATCAAAGCACACGAGTTCCTATACCTACACGTGTAGGTATAGGCACGTATGCGCTTCATCTTTGATTATTGTAGGCATTTTTTTTTTTTTTGGACATGGTATAAGCTGGTGTTTCTTCAATGAAAATTTCATTATTTAAAGTTTTCTTTGAAAAGGATTACCCGGTACCATCAAAGGGGATCACATCTCCTGAACATCGTATAATAAGTATACACGAGGAAGCGGGTGGTGTAAATAAATTATGTCCCTAATTCATGAAAGGAACTAAAATGTTGATGACATTGGTGCAAGAAGATTAAGCAGTCGCTGCGCTATGACAGAGAACCACTTCGTTCAAAAAAAAAAGAAAAGAAAGATTTGGCACCATGTTGCGTTCACTGTGACGTTTGAAGGCAAAAGCCTGCTGTTCAGTTAGTGCTGCAGGAAGTTATACTTCCGCGGACCAGACTTATTGCAAGACATAACTAACCGCAGTATGAAAGACACGTGTTGATTTACCTTGAGGAGAGGTTGAGGTGAGGAAAAGACGATCGACGTATTTAGTCGATTTTTTAATCACAATGCCCCAGTATGGGTGTCACCAATCGCATGCGAGGTATGTAGCATTAAAAAAGAAAAAAAAAGGGGGGGGGGTCATAGCTTGCACTTGTGGCGCAAGGCTAAAGGCACAGCGGAGCTCTTCGGTTCCCTGATGGTCCTGGCCACACAAGGTGATGCCAAGTTACACGAAGTGATGCCAAGTGATGCTAAGTTGTACGAAGTAATGCCAGGTTATGACAGATTCCATTCGAGTCCGGCACAGTCGCCTCTCGCAGTTTTTATCGTACTACGTCGTCGACTACTTAAAAAGAGTTGAGTCCAGCAGTCTCTCTCGGCAGCGAGACGCGATTCCCGGTAAGCGGCTTCCTCGTCCGCAGTGCAAAGCGTTCTTCGGTCCCCCCCATGTCTTCGTCTGGCACCAAGCGCCGCCACCACGCGCCGGCTTTATGCAGAACGAAGGAGCGCGAGCGCAGTTGGCCGTGACGTCACGTCTGGCGCGACCGAGCGGTTGCGCGCAGTGTCCAGGCAGGCAGGCTGGTGGTGGAGCAGTGTATGGGCTAGAGTAGCTGGGCAACGCGTGGTGACGTCATTGTGGCAAGAAGTTTTTTTTGTTTGCGCTGGACAAATTACGGCTGCCTTAATCACCTCCGCTGTTAAAGGGGCCCTCCAACACTTTTTCAGCATGGTCAGAAAACGCTACCCATCGGTAGTCGAGGCTTCTGAGAGCACGCGAGCCATACGTTATAGCGCAGTACACGGCCTGTAATTGATAAATAATTCTCCAAATCAGCTATAAATCATTCCACGCGTTTTATTGCGATAGCAATTATATGGACACTCTCGGCTGCTTTTCGCCGTCGCCGTCATGCTTCGTATATGTGTATGTTTATGTATATATATGTAAAAGCCACGAAGAAAAATAATTCAGAAAAATATATTCCGACGCGCGGAACCGAACGGGCGACCTCTCGCTCCGCAGCGGGCGACGTTAACCGCTAGGCCACAGAGGCGCACATGCTACAGCATACTAACGGCGAGCTATTTATATACACCATTCACCGCTGCCGGTACGCAGATCTCGCGGGGAATATCAGCGTGTTCTCTGCCTTACCAGCAAACGAGCGAGATGGCGCAAAGTGCGCGCTCGGAGCCCCACTCGTTGCGACGCGTCGGGCTCCCCAACACCCCGACTTGCATGTTGGCCTGCAGGGCGTAGTCGCCTTTGCCCGGGTGCGCGCGCGCGCGCTTATCTTGGGGTGGGGGGGAATGGGGGGCAGTTTTACGTCGTGTGCTTTCACCGGGAAGATTGCGTTTAGGTTACAGAGCGCACAAAGGTCACTTCGCTCGCTGCAGAGGCCCCGTTTCCGAAATAAGCGCGCTCTTCCAACACAGTGAAGTAACAACTGTGACACTTGTTAGTTCGCGCTCGTCCTGTGTATACCTGTGCGTATGTTTCGTGCGTCCTTTGCGCTTGAGCAGTGCGCTCCAAGTTTCGATCTGCTTGCCGTTCTTCGCGTGAAATGCCAATTTGTTGCTATCGCATTCATTGCTTCGCCCTTGCGGCGAAACTGTGACCTTTTTTACTGAAATGACTAAATGTGAAAGCCTTTTGCTGGATATGTAAATAAGCACAGCAAGAACCCCTCAACGTCATAATTGCTGACATTAAAGCCTAAATTGTTCACTTTCGCAATCTTTTGTTGCAGGCTGCCCACGTTTCACGCGCTACTGCAAGAATGACACTCTCTTCAGACGTATTGGGCAACTTTTTAAAAAAAAGGCTAGAACTACCAGCCATGTGACAACAATAAAAACGAGTGCATGGGTTTGCTCAAAATCACAGTTGCTGTTACTGAAGCATAAATTTTAATCACGTTCACAATCGCTTCTCGATTGATGACCAAGTCCGAGTTGTTAATTTTTCTGAGTTGCAGTCATAACCTAATTCTAAGAAATAACACAAGCAATTCATCGGATATCCGATTTCCATTGTAGATGACTGCAGAGCTTCCCGGATGCGGAGCGCTTTCATTTGTCCTGTTCGCTTCCAATTACAATTTGAACTCATGTTCAGCAAGAGGTCGTGTGAAAAATGAGGCAGCAATGTAACATTTTACTCCCGAGTCTCAGCGCCGTGTTTAAAAGTGTTTTCTTTTGTGCATTGCAAGCGCCAAATTCAATTTTCGGAGCTGAAAACACGCCTTGGTCCCCGTGTTTGTCGCATAATTGAAAGCCAGTTTCAGCAACGCCACAAGTTATTGATAATTTTCGTTCAGATCGAGGGAACAAGTAGCCTAAAAAATACCCAAGTAGCCAAGGCGCTTTTTCTACCGCCACCAGCCTAGAATAGTAGCCAAATTGGCGCGAAGTAGCCAAACCTGATAACCCTGACCTTGACCCTGTATAGCCGCTGACCAACGTCAGCTTTTTGTGAGAAGCCCATCATCACTTCATTTTCATTTCCTCATCCATTGTGGAGCTCGTTCTCTCTTCGGACTCGACCAAAAAAGGGGTGGAGGGGGGGTGCTACGGTAAAACATGCGCCCCCCGCTCCCAATGGAGTATCCTGCGCACCCCTATGCCGCTGCCTACAGAACATTACCACTTTTGCCGCGAAATCGCTACCATGTATATGGGCGTGAACAACGTAGCAGCGAGTTGAAAGCAAAATATGCGGCCATTACAATATCTTTCTTTTTTTTTTTAATAGCTTTTCTTTTTTTCTGGCATCTCGCGTATGAAGAGGCAGTCATTGCTTGCTTCAAAAGATTTTCTTCGAAGGTTAGTCCACAAGTGAGACAATCAACGAGTTCAAAGACCTATGGAGGTTGAAGTAATTGGTCAGGAAATGAAAGATTCGCTATAATGGTCCTTTAATCTACAACGCTTGGTTTTGAATACGATTTCTGAATCAAAAATGCAATGGGTGCATAATTTATTCTGAGCACGCTTGCGTGCTCAGAAAGGAAGGATCTTGTGATCTGCGCTGCATGATTATATGCACCACTGCACGGCACAAACGTTGTCTAATAATTGTAGAAGAACAGAGCTGAATACCATTGATGATAATCTGCGCAAAGATTTCGTACTAGACATCGCCAGCAAAAACACCAGAAAATGGTTTATTATAACTCAGCAAATAATGGCAGGCGAAGCGGTCTTCTGGTAATAACTTGCGCCGTACGCATTTGACAAATATGTGGACGTCTTCTAAGACTTAGACGCGGGACACTTCAACAACGCGCCATCTTTACCAAACAAGTCAAGCATCAAAATCAAAGTACACGCTACGATAATTGCTTTCACGTTTCCAAATTGACGCGACTGTCTCACGGATTAATCACCCCGCGACGCACAGCCGTTGCTACGACTTGAAAATCTTATTCGTGGAGTAATTGCGACATCGCACGTGCACATAATTTTCTAACGAAAGAGCTAAAGGGAAAGAAAGCGTTCCAGGCATTAACCCGAAATTCTATAAGAAAGCGGTTTATTACAGGAGTACTGACACGAATTTTAAATATTTTCGGGTTGTTGCTCTAAATAAAAACGCGGGTGTCGAGAACCCTAAAAAGAGTGTCGTGGTGCTTGGGAATGCATTGAATATATTTTTAATACCGCTACATTAAAACAGCAATTTCGGTTTCGGTATCGAATGGGTGGCTTCGTAGTGACGTGCCAAGAGAGGTCTGACGTCAGGGGAAGACTGCAACTCGCGATATACTAGCAACAGCTGCCTGTTTGCTGTCAGTCGCACGTGGTTCACGTAAACATCATCATCATCAGCCTGTCTACGCCCACTGCAGGGCAAAGGCCTCTCCCATGTTTCGCCAATCAACCCGGTCCCGTGCTTTCTGCTGCCACGTTATACCTGCAAACTTCTTAATCTCATCTACCCACCTAATTTTCTGTCTCCCCCTCACGCGTTTGCCATCTCTTGGAATCCAGTCAGTTACCCTTAATGACCAGCGGTTATCCTGCCGACGTGCTACGTGCCCGGCCCATATCCATTTCTTCTTCTTGATTTCAACTATGATATCCTTAACCCCCGTTTGTTCCCTGACCCACTCTGCTCTCTTCCTGTCTCTTAAGGTTACACCTATCATTTTCACCTATCACGTAAACAACGATGAGTTAATTGTCGTCCAGAGACTCTGACCGTGATATCTGTGATTTAGGCTGCATGCAGGACGCAGATTCCGCAAACCCAGTGAACTGTGTTGACTTGTCGTGATAATGTCCTTTGCGGTGGGGCTGGCTTGCAGATGCTTGGCGACGAACTTTAAAATGCAAATACATATATATGCAAATACATATACATATCCGGGGACATGACGGCGTCGACAGACGGCGACGGCGAAAATCAGCCGAGAGTGTCCATATAATTGCTATCGCAATAAAAAGACGATGGCTTTTACCCTCTCGTCGTCCTAGCAAATGCATAAGGAGCCAGTTGACTTTCTCTTCATCGAGTAATTACCACAGCGCGCGTGGACACCGTGCCAACGGTGTCCACGAAAGGCCAACGAAAGGCCTAAAGACGACGCAAAATGTTCCAGGCAATAAACTCGACCTTTATAAAAGGTCGATGTATTCGGAAAGGCACGTGTTATAGTTTTGTAGGTATACTTTCATCTCTGTCATTAGTCGTGGGAATGACCTGACATCTTCAGGCAGTTTTCGATTCTCAAGAGAGCACTCGCAAGCTTGCGTGCAGACGACATGGTGACAAAGCAGACGACACAGTCTCGCAATCTGGAACGCTAATAACCTTCGAGAACGATTGCGAAATGCTTGCTGCGGTGGTTTTACCGAGGAGAACGTCTAAGTTGTGGACGTCTAACCAAAGGAACGCGAAATCAAGGACGTCTCCGGCTCTAACATTTGTAACCCAGCTACAGCCGGGAGCTTCGAGTATGCCGAGATTATAGTAGGAGCGCGCAGTGCTAATTACGGTAATGAACGCGCCTCATCAGACTTTCCGATGTCTCATGGGAGAAATAGTGGAGAGGGGGGATGCACGTGCCGGCGGGGCGGTGCCATTAGTTTAAAGCAAGTTTCAGCGTGGCTGCCCGTGCATGCTTTCAACTTCGGTCGAAGCGACGCACACACGCATGCATTCAAATGTTTGCGGACGCACTTAACGCGTGCATAATTTTATGCCTGGCTCAATACCGCGCAATGCTTCCGGAATGTCAAGTTCTCGAGCGCAACGCGAAGACAGAAACTCGTGCCGCATGCAAGCGTGTTATACGTTGACGCCACGTGCAGCGCCTTCTACGTGACGTGCTTGTCGGCAACATTAAAAATAATCCCCACACAGGCACAGATATGTATGT
>JALIZH010019291.1:0-52653 GCA_030522465.1 Rhipicephalus appendiculatus
TTGATTAAAAACTACGATATCCCAGTTGAAAATCACAAAAGGATCCTACAACAGAAATTCTGAAGTCTTTCGTATTTTGGGACGCTGTTGTCTGTTGTCTGTCTTGTTGTCTATTGTCTATCCTATTGTCTATTGTTGGTTGTATGGTCTATTGTTTGTTGTATATCTGTAGTCTGCCGTATGGTCTATTGTCTATCGTATGGTCTGCTGTCGGCCGTATAGTCTGTTGTCTGTTTTGTAGTCTATTGTCCGTTTTGTAGTCTATTGTCAATCGCGTTGTCAATCGCGAGTCCAGTATGTCACATTATCTAGTTCTGTGTCACGCCATCCAGTAGTCTGTTGCATGGTCCGGTCGTTTGTCATGGTGCTACAGCCTTGTGCTCCAACACTACTTTAGGACCATAACCTGTTTGTGTAGTCTGCAGTAATGAAATTCAGTTTTTGGCAAGGCAAGCGGAAGCGTTGCAAGTCTGCTGTCATACTTTGGAGCAACAATTAAGTTATTCCTTTGTGGTAGGCAACGCAAGTACGAGCTTTCCAAACCTTATAAATAAATGACACTGCATACTGAGAAATCTCGAGTGAGAGCCCTGTCCAGCTGACAGATAAGGATCATTTACCAAAAAGAGTTAATTAAAAAGATTGCTATTTTGCAACAGACACTTCATGCCTCATTCTACTCTGAGGTAGTCAACGCCCACAGGATCAAGAACTTGTACTGCGTTTGCACATAGCAGTGCAAAAAATGAAAGGAAATTTATTGCAGCTTCACTAGCACACATGTTTATGTAGTGACTGGATTTTTTAAAGTGCAGACATTGGCACACTTTTCCATGCGCATTTACATGGAACCTTCCAAGTGAAGTTGATACGTACTCACTTTTATAAAAATTAGCATTTAATAACTTTCAAGAGAAATCAAATTCATGAAAATGTATGTGAAAACCTAGCTGGATTAATAGTGCAGGTCGACACACTTTTGTGTAAGGCACCGTTGCAGGGACTTGTGCCTCTTCTGGAGGTCCTGCAGGGAACACTTCTTCGCCTCAAGGTAGTGGATAAGAGAGCCTGCGAGTATAAGGAGCAAGGGTAAGTGTAATCTTCGAAGAAAAAAAACGCACATATAAGGTACATCATACCACTTGAGTGGGCGGGCATGGGTGTCAGAAGGCAAATGATCTCAAATTATATTACATTACAGGCAACATTCCCTAATTTTCCCACCACTGCACTCTGTCTTTGCTCAGTGGCATTTCCAATAAATATAAAAATGTAAATCAGGAAATTATATAGGTCACTCAAGTGGCATTCTGTCTCCTTCATGGTGTCTCAGCACAGAAAGTGCGCATGCTATTGCAGTTCAGCGCTGCCGGCTGGAATGCAGAAGTACACAGCAGTGCACGGTTTCATCAGTAAGAAAGGTTCAATGCCGTGCAATAATTCAAGAAAGAGGTATGTACACCGATCACTGTCCAAGGCACACCATAGAACTTGGAATCAAACATGATAGGCTTGCTGCAGTTGGTGCTGTGCATTATGGAATGCCTAACCAGGATTGGTCAGCGCAATGATTCCCAACGAACCTAAGATGAAAACAATGTGCACTGCTAAATGAAAAAAAAGCCCCCCACCTCCCCCGAATGGAATCGTGAGGAAATGCGAATGCATTTCGCGCGCGCTTCACTCCATTTATATATGGTGGTTGTGGTTTGAAGAAAGAAAAGGCGCCTAATTTCTGCAGCCCGGTCGGGAGCACGGCGCAGCGGCTTTTTTTTTTTTGCTTTTTTCTTGTTTTTTTTTAATTTTTTTTATTTATTTTAATTTTTTTTTCATATATAGCTCCGCCGCAGACCGCTTTTAGTTAACGCGCACGCTGCGAATTTTTATTGTTCAACAACGCACAGGAGAAATTTCCCACCGGCACCACCTTGGAGGTCAAGATTCATTGCCATATATACGGGGTGGCCAGTGAACGGTTGTGCAGCGCGAGCAGTCGGTTTTTTCAACCAAGAAACTCGCTAGCAGACGCTGCCTGTGTCGGCGTCGCCAGGCGAGAGAGGGAGAGGGGGGGAGCGTAGGAGAGGAGAGAGAGGTGGGGTGCGCATGCGCAGTGGGAGTGTGGACGCTGCGGGCAGAGATGCCTAGAGAAGAGAGGGGGGAGCGTAGGAGAGAAGAAGAGAGGTGGGACGCGCATGCGCAGTGGGAGTGTGGACGGCGCGGGCAGGGATGCCTAGAGGAGAGAGGGGGGGGAGCGTAGCAGGGGGAGAGAGGAGGGGAGGCGCATGCGCAGTGAGGGTGTGGTTGCCGCGGGGAGGGATGCCTAGGGGAGAGAGAGGGAGAGAGGAGGTTTTTTATCTTTATTTTTTTAAAGGGTTTGCGCATGCGCAGTAAGGGCGGTCACGCCGTACACCACCACCACCGGATTAAGCTTCGCCATAAGATGCTTCACATCTAACACCTGCCGGCGCGCACACCTCCTCAACCTATCCTCCTCCTCCGCGGACAACGCCAACGCCGCACAACGCCAACGCCGGATGCCTGACATAGCCCGACTATGAAATGCATTCGCATTTAAAAAAGAAAAAAGGCTGAATATTACCAACAAGCTGCAGCACGTGCCTATTACGGCAGTCAAGCAATATTTCCGCTGAACTGATCAGCACTGTAGACCAACCACTTAATGCATTAGCATTCACCATTTCGAACAGGTGGCAAAAGCCTTGCTCATGCTTCTGAGTATCGCTATAAAACAGAAAAATTGAAGGACACTTTGTACATTCCAGAGTGAGTTCGGCGAAAGCGTGTGGCCATTCCACTGATTATGCCATGTCTTTTAAATGCGAATGCATTTCATAGTCGGGCTATGTCAGGCATCCGGCGTTGGCGTTGTGCGGCGTTGGCGTTGTCCGCGGAGGAGGAGGATAGGTTGAGGAGGTGTGCGCGCCGGCAGGTGTTAGATGTGAAGCATCCTATGGCGCAGCTTAATCCGGTGGTGGTGGTGGTGTACGGCGTGACCGCCCTTACTGCGCATGCGCAAACCCTTTCAAAAAAAATAAAAAACCTCCTCTCTCTCCCCTAGGCATCCCTCCCCGCGGCAACCACACCCTCACTGCGCATGCGCCTCCCCTCCTCTCTCCCCTGCTACGCTCCCCCCCCTCTCTCCTCTAGGCATCCCTGCCCGCGCCATCCACACTCCCACTGCGCATGCGCGTCCCACCTCTCTTCTCCTACGCTCCCCCCTCTCTTTAGCAATCTCTGCCCGCAGCGTCCACACTCCCACTGCGCATGCGCGCCCCCCCTCTCTCCTACGCTCCCCCCCTCTCCCTCTCTCGCCTCGCGACGCCGACACAGGCAGCGTCTGCTAGCGAGCTTCTTGGTTGAAAAAACCGACTGCTCGCGCTGCACAACCGTTCACTGGCCACCCCGTATATATGGCAATGAATCTTGACCTCCAAGGTGGTGCCGGTGGGAGATTTCTCCTGTGCGTTGTTGAACAATAAAAATTCACAGCGTGCGCGTTAACTAAAAGCGGTCTGCGGCGGAGCTTGGTGGAGCTATATATGAAAAAAAAAATTAAAAAAAATAAATAAATAAATTTAAAAAACAAGAAAAAGCAAAAAAAAAGGTGCTGCGCCGTGCTCCCGACCGGGCTGCAGAAATTAGGCGCCTTTTCCTTCTTCGAACCACAACCACCATATATAAATGGAGTGAAGCGCGCGCGAAATGCATTCGCATTTCCTCACGATTCCCCTTCGGGGAGGTGGGGGGCCTTTTTTTTACACTCTCAGTGGCATAAGACACAAACCTAATGGGTGCGTGTTTTCTTTAATTTTTTACCGCGAATCGCAGCGAGACGCGAGACTCATCTTCCTCCGTTCGCATGCGTTAGTATTTTCTCGCGCCTTGCGCATCGTGCAAACGCCATCCGCGTTCCAGCTCTTAAGTTGACGGACCCTTTGTAAATTGGAAAGTGTATTCCGTGAACGCCTGGGTCCATTGAGACGGCGTCGGTCAGAATGATTGCAAACTCTGGTCACAGCGACGCTACGCAAGCAAAGCGCGAGCGCTATAGAGTCCGACGCGACCGGCGTCCGTCTGCGCATCCCGGCGGCCACCTGGCTCAGTGCCAGAGCTCGGATGGACGGACGGACGGACGCCGGACGAAGGTCGCACGGACACCGGACGGACGTGAGCATGAGACATTAAAGGCTTTCGCCTTAAAGATTACACCATCCACCGCTAAAGGGAACCATGTGCAGATGCGAAGCAGCGGGCGCTAACGCTTACACTTGCGGCGGCGTTGACGCTGGCGCTCATCGCAGCGTTGCACAGGAGAGAAACCTGGGGGGCGCAAAGCACGCAGTGATGGACGGTTGTTTCCTACTGGAACATCCCAGCTGATGGGCAATGAGAGACAGAAGACTCGGACTGAACACAGAGACCCGCAGTCCGCTTTTAGTTAACGCGCACGCTGCGAATTTTTCATCGTTCGACAACGCACAGGAGAAATCTCCCACCGGCACCACCTTGCAGGTCAAGATCCATTGCCATATATACGGGGTGGCCAGTGAACGGTTGTGCAGCGCGAGCAGTCGGTTTTTTCAACCAAGAAACTCGCTAGCAGACGCTGCCTGCGTCGGCGTTGCGTGGCGAGAGAGGGGGAGCGTAGGAGAGGGGGGAGGGGACGCGCATGCGCATTGGGGGGTGTGCTTGTCGCGGGGGGGGATGCCTAGAGGAGAGAGAGGGGGAAGCGTATGAGAGGGAGGGGCAGGGGGCGCGCATGCGCAATGGGGGGTGTAAGCGCCGCGGGAGGGATGCCTAGAGGGGGGAGGGGACGCGCATGCGCAATGGGTGTGTAAACGCCGCGGGCGGGAGGGATACCTAGAGGAAAGAGGGGAAGCACAGCAGAGGAGGTGCGTGGGGAGGGTTTGCGCATGTGCAGTAAGGGTGGTCAGGACGCACACCACCAGCACTACCGCCGGACGGACGGACGCCGGACGGACACCGGACGGACGGACACCGGACGGACGTGAGCATGAGACATTAAAGGCTCTCGCCTTAATATATAACTGGTTGCACACACATGCCATCAAGCACCACATGACGGTAAACCATATGTCGTAGGTTTCCTGGAGTTGCAGTTAAGCACTTTTTTAAATTGTTGGTTCTCCTGAAACATTCTGTATGTAATTGTATTGCACCAGCACAGGATAAATGTAAAGGAGCATTTTCTGTGCACACTTTACTGAAAGTTTTGGTGATGGCGGAATGATAGCCCCCCTCCGGGCAGGGTTGCCGTTGGGTGGACATGAAAAGGCGCCAGAACTCGCGCCAAAAGTAGCCACAGTAGGCATGTCATTTGATATTATCACCAAATTTCTAGCCAAATAGAACAGAAGCGGTATTATCAACAGAGTCTTTACTATTGATGAATAAATAAAACCATTCTGAATAAGTAAAACCACAAGTTTAAAAAAGAGCCATGGCGCGAACTCGAAATTTTTGTCGCCAGCGGGGTCCAAAAGTAGCCAATATGGCGCAAAGTAGCCACCAACGGCAACCCTGCCTCCGGGCACCATGTAATTCCACACATCACATAACCGCACAGACCTTCAGTGGTCATGCTACAGAACAACAAAAATTGGGAACGAACGTGAGAAGTACAAGCACGTGATTCCAGAAGTCATACGGAACGAAAAATGTACTGCTTGCCTCTCCATCGTGTCATGCTGGTCTCATTTACCATTTTGGTGTTGCAACCATGCTTAACTGTTTTGTAATTCTTTTGCAACATTTCTTGTCACTACACAAAACACATACCTTGCGCGTCATTTAGATAACTTGAATATCAGGTAGTGTGAAATTTTTTTGTCAACCAAGCCACACGTACTTGCAACTGTGTAGCTGAGGTTGAGGGAGAAAGCTATGCTCAAGCGGCTACCAAAAACACCTATAAGCATAAGGCATTCAATAACATGCTAGCATTTATAAGGGTACTTGAAACGGTTGTCTGCATTGTGTACTGGTTTAGGCTACAGCGTCATAAAATCTCTAGCACCATAAATGAAACAAGGCGCCTTTTACCGAGGCGGCTACAAACAATTATATGTTACCCTTCCACAGAGCACTGCTTTTCCTCCTCAACTTCACTGAGCGGGCCTGGTTCACCAACCATAAGTGGCTGTCAGAGTCAACCTCATCCACCTCCCGCAACTGTCACACGCACCTTGAAAGCTCTACATGCACAATGTGCCGCATCAATACCCCCAGCTTGCCACTCGGATCACCTGAAACTTTAGTGAGGTGTCTAATCCAACCACTCACTTTTGTGATACCACTCACCCATGTTACATGCAATGGGTTATGGATGGCTAAAAACTGTGCAGCACTGCTATGACATGCAGTGAATTGCAGATTTAAAGCTACATAAGAGATAGCACCCTTCTTGCAGACACGTTAAATAGGTCTTCTAATAATCTTAAAGACCTGCTCCACAATCTCAATATATTTGGACAAAATCGGCCAAATCGTGTCAGAGTCCCACCAAATGGCCTTTTGTGGCTTCTGTATTGTGCTCATAAGAAATGAGTGAATAACAGGCATGGGGGGAGGATGAAAGAGGCTGAATACATAATGCAGCCGAGATTAAATAAAAGTGAAAGGGCAAAAACCAAGATAAGCAAAGTGGAGGAATGTACAGAGGAAGCCTGAGGAGATTCGCTGCGGAAATGCAGTGCTGGTGTGGCCTATGGACCCATTGTGCATGCACTACAGTGCCCAACTTTCTTCACTCCCACAAGTATAGGGTCCTTGCACTATCACTTCTTTCATCCTTCCAAGGCGCAGCTGGTGGAACTATGCACTTCGACACAGTTTAGTTGTGTAATCCAAGGTAAAGGCGTGCGCCATGCGCACGAAATAAATAGTACTTTACAAAATCTCCACACTTCAGCCAGAATCATTTGCTAAATTCCAATGTGTACATATGTATGCGGGGCATCATGCCATTAAAGAAGCATCCAATGATGTTGGAATGCTCGTCAAAATGTCTCTAATACCCCTGTCACACGGACAGCCTTAACCGCAGTTACTGCTAGCTACACAGCGGACGTAAGTGCGGTTAGTCTCCTAAATTTGGTTATCACAAACAGAGCTAGGCAATCACGGTTTATGTTAGCAAACCGAGCTAGGCAAGATGGCGGACACCACTGCAGCGACTTGTGCATCAGCGTCAGCGAGAATGACAACTCAAAGGTGCATCAACTGGCCAGACGCCACAACACGAGCACTAATACGCTTGTGGGAGGACAATCCAGCAGCACTGCGCTCGAACACGCGGAATTACTCTGTGTGTGCGGGCACGCGCACGTGCGTACACACACATACACACACACACACACGCACAAGCGACACGACAAGAATTCTCAGCAGATCCAAGCCTCTCGGGTCACACAAATCATAAACGTACATGCACGCAGACTCGATTACAAAAAGAGAAACACACAAAACCACGTGCAGAATTCTCAGCGCAACAAAGCCTCTCGGGTCCTTGCTCAACTCACGAGCATACACGCACACTAACTCATCGATCACACACGCAAAACATATATAAAGCACCTACAACACGACACAACGAATTGTCAGCACAACCCGTGTAGTTTGTACGACATGGATTGTCCTGACTAGTCTTGGCTCTCACGATGGCTACGTTGCCAAGTTTGAAAGACTCTCTTTAAAAATGGCTGAAGTTCTCTACAGTATTTACACCTCATTGAAGGCTTAAAGTAGTCGAACAGTTATTGCACAGATTGGCGCGACATATGTGTGCATTCTAGTAGTATATTATTTGTTCGTTGTCCACGAAAATTGCGTGCGAAATTTCGCTCACGCGATGACCACGTGATTGCATTGGTTTGCTAAAAACTGGGCTCGTGTAGCACTGGCAAACCGCATTCGCGTTAACTTCGGTTAATCCTGTAAACCACGGTTAAGCATAAGTGCAGTTAAAGCTGTCCGTGTGACAGAGGTATAAAAGTGTAGAGATGTTTCAAAAGTACAGAATGATACGAATACTGTAGAACATTCTAGCAGTAAGGTGGCAGTAAGGTGCCTCGCATATGGAAACTGAGGTGATACCATGTATAGTCAGCAGGAAATATGTGTACCTAAAACAAATAGCTGTTGCCGAATGCATGAAATTCCTTGTACTCGCTGTCAATGACAAACTGCAGAGGCTCGTTAGTAAGTGGTGTCATGCCCATGAAACACGAGCCCTGATGGCAGGTGGGCAATTGACATAACATTCAGACGGCAGCAAGGTTGTATTCATATGCCCGAAAGGCGTCATGTTTAACCAAGCTCCAAAGGCTTATGCACAACAAAGTTGCATGAGTGAATGCTGGGCTAAGCGATTTGATTTTGTGAAATGTGATGCATTTCTGGCACTTACAAAGAAAAAGTTATCAGAGAAAATAAGAGACATGTGAAGGAAAATTGTAGCACAAAATCAGCACAAGGACAGACAAGTTACACGGCACTGGCTTTGTTTTCTTTTTTTTCTAGTACGAGTCGACTTGTCACAATAGACATTGAATTGCCGTACTGCTTCACCAGAAAGCACATCGCGAGAAAAAGTAGCGCATACTATTGAGAGTGAATAAGGAAAAACAAGCAGAGATTTGAGGCGATCTGCGCAGTATTGTAAAGCGATTTCTCAGCAACCTATGTTTCAACCACCTCGGCGACATTCCAATCAATGCTAGGGACAAAAAAATTTTCTCGTAAAAGTACTGTGGGAGGAAAAATAGTGCACTAAAATGATTTCCCACAATATTCTAGAGCAGAATCTGAAAGGGTTAAATGAAGTACAACAAAAATGTGCCTGTACATCCAGAAACATAGCTCATGCACAGAAAACCAATAACTCTTCCTCAGGCCCTTAGACAAGAATTTTTTTTTCTAGAAGGGGAGGAAGCCTGGACTATTTTAGAAAAATACTTCACTTTATTATTTCTGGTAAAACACCCCTTTCCATCTAAAGTACTGGGGCATAGGCTCCTTTCTGGCAACGGGCCTGCTCTTCCTATCTACATTTCTAAGTGAATGAGAACTGACTAAGATCACCAATTGTTTTGTATTTTTGTAGCATCATTGGGTTTAATATTTCAACAAACGCTGGTAATATATTTGGACAATTGGTAATTACCCGAGTCATGGTTGTGTCATGAACACCGCACACCTGGTCCCAGCACTAGCAACCACTGCAAAGCAAAATGCAAGAAAAATCTAGTCACATTTAGAGACAGCCTGGTCGGTAACACAGTAAATAGAAGCACATTAATTAATGTTTCAAAACAAAAATTACACACACAAGCAAGCTGGACCTCCGAATACTGGGTCTTTCAGTTGGCCCGGTGAAGTTTGGCAAGCAATGTGTATCCTTACTCCTCCCTTATAAGTGCATAACAGTCATTGGGCATTACATGTTGAGTGACAGTGCTACCAAATTACTTTACATACATTTGGGAATTACTGCTGCTTACTTTGAAAGTGCCAGTTGTTTGGATAACATATTGAATGATGACAGTTGAAAGGTTCCCAATGATTACAATAAAATGCACTGCTCTTACAGTAATTCTTGAGCTTCAATTTCAATGCATGAGGGCTTGAAGAAAAGCTGCGTGGAGTACCAGTGATTCTTTAAGTCAAGTTTAACAATAACTCATGTTATTTTTAAGAATCATGCCAAGTGATTGTACCCATAAGTAGCTTAGTTTATCTCATGCATTGCAATATACAAACTGAAGTAATTATGAATTTAGTAAATTCGTAGTAATTTTAATTTGCACTGAATTTGTAAGTAACATTCATGAAAACTTTATACTCATTCTAGGTGCCATAGGTGGTTCTTATAATTCCACTTTAAAAAACTCCGATAATTTTATATGCATGTTCAGAGCTTTGCAAACAATATTTGCATACGGCTATGCCCACCTGTGTCTAGACAATTTGCCTTGGTCCTCACTGGTTCATCAGTATGCCTTGGTGGCTGCTAAGCACAGCTTGAATAACAATTTGCACTCAAGCACAGTTATAGGGACCCTGAAACAGTTTTGACGATTTTGTACAAACACATTGGGCAGGTAGACCAAGTCCTAAGGATCATTTACAGACTGATTTATGCTCTCAGCGTAAACTGTGTAATTTATTACAGCGCTTTAAAGCTGCGGATCAGCCAAACGCGTTTTCAACCGCCCATTCACAGTACGACATGCAGTGGGCGCACGACGTCACCCTGGCTGCTGATCTGATTGGCTGTGGTGTGCGCGTAGGAAAGATCGGCTGGTAGGGTGGCGGCACCTGTCGGAGCAGATATGAACCACTCCATCTCAGTTGCCAGACGGCGTGTGTGCTGCCGGGCGCACTGGGCTATGGTCTCCGAGACTGCGCGCAACCTGTCGGCGTGCAATCTCGGAGGTCATGACTGGGCGAAGCGCAAATCGTCGAGTGCGCTCATGAGAGCTCTGCGATCGCCGGCGATGCCAGCGTGTCTCATGAGTTAAGGAGGCAAGGCAGAAGTGAGAAGGAGGGTATGATATAATTGTTCGTACCTGCCTTGGTACACGGCATGTCGCTAAATTTGCGGTGCCAATGGTTTGATGATGCTCTAGCCTAAACGCTGACAAAGCTTCAAATAACCGTTTCAAGGTCCCCTTAAAAGGTCAACAACAGGGCTAGTTGTTGAGGTTTCATTGAGGTTACAGGAGCGCAACAAACACAGACAAAGAAGAGCACAGCGAGCGCACACTCGCAACTGAAAGGTATATTAGATGAAATATAAAACGAAGGGAACACAAAAAAACTGTGCTGTCGCCGCCATATAGAAAACATGCTAACATGAAAAAAAAGCACGATAAAGAAGTTCGAAACACACATTTAAAATCTTAACATTGGAAAGGTAGCAAATAGGCATGACAGCATATCTTCCAAAAAACATTCAAAAGGCAAAAGGCTTTTCGATGGCATAAAACGCTGTAGGACCCTCCGGAGTACACATGAAAAGTTGGCGTCCTTGAAGATAGTCTGAAATCCGTGCGTAAAGCCGTCCTCCAAGACCAAGTGTTTCCAAAGCATCGAGTATTGCTTTATGATAGACGGAGTCATACGCTGCCTTGATGTCCAAAAAAAACGCAGTAGGTGTGTATCCACAAGCCAACTCTTCTTCAATCGAGGAGATCAAGGCAATGACGTTATCAATTGCAGATCTGTTTTGACGGAAGCCATTCATTTCCTCCGGGTAAATTTTCTTAGTTTCTAGAAACCAAGTGAGTCGTTTCTGAATCATTTTTTCGAGTAGCTTCCCTACGCAACTGAGTAGAGATATGGGTCTGAAAGAGGCGTAACTTGTTGGCTGCTTCCCTGGCTTCAATATGGGGACAACTTTCGCAAGCTTCCATTCCGTTGGAACCTCACTATTTATCCATGATGCGTTGTAGTACTCCAAAAGACGTAGTCGGGATGTGTGGCTTAAATTTGCGAGTGCTGCATAACTCACTCCGTCATGGCCTGGTGCTGATCTCTTGTTCGTGTCACCGATTGCTGCCATGAGCTCCTCAATTGTAAAAGGCACCTCTAAATCAGGAAAGGTTGCTCGGGGTGTACGAGACTGATTTGCCCTGTTCAGAGAAGGATTTGCCCCACTGGAAAGGAGCCTGCAGTACTGTTCTGCCATCTCTTTCAGCGATGTGCGCTCATGTAGTGACAACGCGATAAAAGGGCGGCTCTTTGCGAATGCCTCTAATAACTCGCCAGATTGTGCTGAGCGGTTTTCGTATACCCAGCGTTCCACAGAAATCCTTCCACCTTTTTCGGTTCAGTTTGGTTAGGTAACGCCGTATGTGTCTGTGCCCGTCAGCAAGCTCTGAGGTCTTCAATATTTTTGGTTCGTAGAGCCTTCCTTTCAGCACGCCTTCTAATGGCACATAATCTTTCGAATTCTTCGTCGTTAGCTGGTACATCACAACGTTTAACGACGGAGCGGGTGCTTTGTTGGAGGCAATGAGCTATTGTCGGTATTAATTCTGCATTCGTAGTCGAGGCTGTAATCCCTCTGTCTGCCGCTGCTGAGTAAGCTTCCCAGTCTACCGTCTGCAGCGTCACTTTCTTGGCCGACGTCCGAAGATGACGGGCGGAGATGAGGATCGGGTAGTGATCGCTGCCTCGAGTCTCGAAGTCTGTACACCAGCTAAACATCGCGGCTTCTTGACTTGATACGAATGTGACATCAATACAGCTGGCAGTCTTCGGATTTTTCAGGTAAGTTATGCTGCCGTCATCTAAGGGCTCTATATTGTATCTTGCCAGAAGTTTCGCCAGCTTAGCACCACGAGCACATGTATATGAACTGCCCCAGATCTCATTATGTGCGTTAAAATCACCACAAATAATATGTAGAGGCTGAGTGCGTGTCAACAAGTTTTCGATTCTTGATGCGTCAAACGGTGAGCCTGGTTCCAAGTAGACGCCGATCAGGGTAAACACTTTAGATGCAATAACTGTGGTTGCGCAAACGTATTCATTCTTGTCATGTGCTGCTACGTCAATCACCGATGCAGGTACGTCGTTTCTAAATCCAACGAGGAGTCGGCTAATTCCGATTTCTCGCCTGGAATGATGAAAATAATACCCTTTTAACCTAAACTGCTCGTCAACACGAGACTCGCAAATAACCATAAAAGGGAAATGCTACACTCGCGCAAGATACTTGAAGTCTGGTAACTTTGATCGCAAACCGCGAGCATTCCACTGGAAAATAGTACATGTACGGAAGTGCTTGTTGATGGACACTGCCGGTGAGCCCATTGGTAGCGAAGCCATGGTTGTTACTCAGAAGAATCACGGCGTTGCGCCGTGAAAGAAGTCGTCACTAGTGGTTCAAAAGCCAGGACTGCCTGTACCTCTGGGATGCTTTTCATCGATGGGTTGGCACGGAGGAGAGCCTTGATTGCAGCGAACATCATGGGAATTAGCATACTTGACACGTCGTTGACGGTGTTGCCATCCAACATCTTTTCTTGACTTTTCCTGTTCTGCTGCGACCTCGGGGACATTCGTTGTTGACTTGCGTGTATTTCTTTTGAGGGCGTTTCTTGGCTCTTTGCAGATGTTGGTCTCTTCTGCTTCCCTTTCACGACTGATGCAAAGGACTTTTTCGAAGACGTGTCGCTGCGCTGTACTGCGTCTTCTTGCTTTTGATTTGTAGTTGTGAATATCACATCCGGATTCGGTGGTGGTTGTCGTCGCTTTCGCGTGTTTCCCTGGAATTGCTCCATTGTCCGTGCTAGAGTAGCTGCTTTCTTTTGGGGCACCCTCCATATGATGCAGCGTGCTCAGCCCCCACAGTTTGCACAACGAGGCTGAGAACGGGACGTCCACTCCTTGTGCGTATGTGCACCAGCGCATATCTTGCAGCGGATGGGGCCTTTGCAATATTTCGCTATATGTCCATGTCTTTGACATCTGAAGCACTGAGTAGCGGATCCAATATACTCCGTTACTGGATAACTGCAGAATCCAAACGACACTCGGTTTGGCAGAGGGGCGTCTTTAGAGAATTCGAGAATGACCGAGCGCCTTCGGGTCTCCGTCACTACGCCATCTTCGTTTGGGATGTATGCAACTTGCCTTTTTGCAGATATGACTCCTTGTTCACTCAAGTACTCCTTGAGGTCGTCATCCGAGTACTCAACAGGAACGTCCTGTATCCTCCCGTACGTGGCCGAGTAGGAGTATGGAACACGTGCTTCTACAGCAACACCGGCGAGTTCTGTCACCGCGAGGAGGCGATTAGCTGCAGGAACTGAGGACATTGTCACCATAAGGCTTCCGTCCTTGTTCAGGCGATGACTGAGTACCTTTTCTTGGGCTGTTGTCACGACTGCAGAAGCCAGAAGATTTGGGTTGACTTTCCAGAAGCTTCTATCTGGTTGGGTTGGCTTGAATATGACAGGAACACCTGCGGCTCTTTTCTTTTTATATGAGACAACAGTTAAAGCTGACTGGTCCATATCTTCGTTGTCTTCTGTAGATGCCCTTGACTCGGCATCATCTTCACGCAGTCTTTTCCTTGCTTGTTCATCTTCTCTATGGTCTACAGACTGAGCATGCTGACCTGACGTTGACTGACCTGATGTTGACTGTTGATGATGGCTATTTGCGCTGGATGCCATCAGAGCATCTTGAAGGGCGGGCGATAACGGAAGGCCGCCGCGCTGCTCCTTCTGCCCGACACGTTTCGGGAGCCGGTCGCTGTGCTTGTTTCGCAGGACGGTGACCCCCAGACCGTCGTTCGTCGAGGTCGAGTCACAAAAATTAAAAGATTAACTCCACTTTGCTAAAAAAGACTGAAAATTTGAGATGGGCGTTGGGAGGCCAGCCTATCATGCGTCGTCTTCCTCTTCCTTCTTTATTTATTTATTTATTTATTTATAATACCCCAAAGGCCCCTAAAGGAAGGGGTTTTACATGAGGGGTGGGCATATCTACAAAATCAGTTCTTCTATGATGTGTTTGAAGATGGCTAGGTCAGATTGAAGTACTGCCTCGGTGGGAAGGCCATTCCAGTCCCTTGATGTCAGGTTGAAGAATGAGGAGGCATGCGAGACAGTGTGAGCTTGAGGAGGGTATACGGTCTTCTCGTGGTTGGTCCGGCTTGAGTGGCAATGTGCGGGAACAATGAGATCGACTTGGGGTGACTTGTGAAAGAACTTGTGAAAGAGAGAAAGGCGGGCGACTCGACGGCGTGATACAAGGCTGGGAAGGTTGGCTTGGGATTTGAGTTTCGATGAGCTAGAGTTGTAGGAATAATCCGAAAAAAATGAAACGAACGGCGCGGCTTTGTACTGATTCAAGCATGGTAATGTGGTTATGTTGGTGTGGGTCCCACAGGGCACATGCGTATTCGAGCTTCGGTCTCACTAAGGAGCAGTAGGTTAGAAGTTTGACTGAGGGGTGTGCTAATCGGATATTACGTCGCAGGAAACCAAGAACGCGATTAGCTGAATTTGTTATGCTGATTATGTGGGTGTGCCATGATAGGTCAGAAGTGAGATTAATTCCTAAATACTTGTAGGTGTTAACAGCCGATATTGAAGAGCCACATATTATATAATCGCGAGCAGGGTATGACTTCTTTCGATGAAAAGTGAGAAGGTAGGTTTTTGATGCGTTTAATGACATGAGCCACTTGCGGCACCAATCTTCGATTTGAATGAGGTCAGATTGTAAGGATAAAACATCGTTATTACTGTTAATAGGGCGGTATAGTACGCAATCGTCTGCAAACAGTCGAATCCAGGAAGAAATGTTAGTTGGAAGATCGTTAATGTATATGAGAAAGAGCAGGGGCCCGAGGACTGTGCCCTGAGGAACACCGGATGTAACGGGTTCAAGGGAAGACGAGTGTTCGTTGACGTAGACAAATTGCTGGCGATTACATAAGAAATCACGAATCTAGTTGAAAACAAGATAATGAAGGTTTAGGCGAGACAGTTTTAAGAATAGGCGGTTATGGGGTACCTTATCGAAAGCTTTTTCAAAGTCCAAAAATAGCGCGTCAACGGGGGTGTTAGTATCAAGGCTAGAACTGATGTCGTTAATGAAGAGAGCCAGTTGAGTGTCACAGGAAAGGCCCTTCTGGAAGCCATGCTGACTTGGATGAAAGAAATTAACAGAGCTAAGAAACTTCGCAATATGTGAATGAAGAATGTGCTCCATTAACTTCGAACACACACTCGTTAGTGAGATGGGACGATAGTTTCTCGGTGACGCTGGGTTACCTTTTTTGGGCACTGGGATGACCTTGCCCACCTTCCAGTCCTGTGGTAGGGTACTAGTGGAAAGTGATTGCTGAAATATGCAAGAGAGAATGACACTGGTGATTTGCTTTGTACTTTTTAGTATTTTGGTGTTGATCCCGTCTATGGCTTTCGATTAAGGCAGCGATACCAGCAGCCTCAAAGGTGATTTCCTGCATTGCCGGATATTCGATCGGGGATAAGTAGGGCAATTCGCTATCAGGCTCTTCGGTAAAGACCGAGCAAAAAATGGTGTTCAACACACGTGCAGTGTCATGTAGTGGAATGGGTTGATTATTTTCGTCACACAGTGAGAAAGTTTTAGATGCGCTTGGGTTTATAAATTTCCAGAACTGCTTGGGGTTAGTGTTTAGCATGTTCGGTAACGTTGAAGCAAAGAAGTTGCACAATGACTACAAAGTACATTTCCCATACTTTCCTTCGCATTAGTGTCTGTTCATTCTCATGAGTATATTGTCTAACAAAGTAAAACGAGCCCTTAAAGTTCCTCTACTTTCATTCACTGTAAGGAAGAGTTGCATTTGTGCCACTTGGCTGTTGTTTTCTGGTTGGTATTTGATGCCAAATTCCACGTCAGACGTCCTATCAGATATGCACTATGGCTTTACTTAAAGCTCAACGACAAAAATGAAGGCTTGCGCTGGTGCCACTTAGGCGAGGAGCTTTGTCAAACCAGCCTTTCTTTAATTCAAACACTAATTTTCTATAATGATGAGCTATGACTAGCGTACCTATGCAGTGAGCTGTGGTGGTGTTAGCAGCTTGGTTCAGGCACGATAATGGCATTTGAGGAAAATAAAGCGCCGTATGATTTTTCGGGGTAAGATTGCAACGTTAAGTAGCTTTTATTGCATGAGGCTGAAAAGCAGCTTTATTTCTCATTTTGAACATATATGAAAATTTATGGGAGTGAAGTGTAGCAGGGGCATAGGCAGATATTTTTTCCGGGGGGGGGGGGGGGGGGACCTTTTTGAAATGGTCATTTTTCTCTCTGTATGCCATGGCGAAAAAAAATTCGAGGGGGGGGGGGGCACGCGCCGGGTGTGCCACCCCCTGGCTACGCCACTGAAGTGTAGTGCCTGCCGTTACCGTAAATGTTACACCTTTCTCTCAGCATCTAGCTACTATGGGCATTTCACCTAGAGGAGGGATGTTGCGTTACCTGTGACCGAAGCCTCGCTATCAGTGAAATGTGTCAGCTGGCTCGCTGCACATTGTTATTTGTTTATGCAATGATCTGTTCAGCCTTCTCTTTTGGGCACTCCAGAACGGCAAGCTTACGACCTTCTGGCTCTCTTTCGATTTCTGGCCAGCTCGAAGCATTAACATCTCAAGCTTTTCAATCTTTACGTAGTTTGTTTGCAGAAGCCAGATGGACTTCTGGGGTACAGACATCCCTCAAATACTTTTCACCTTGAACCAGGAACCAGCTTTTTCTCTAACATAGTGGCTCAAAAGAAAGTTCCTGCTGCATACATCAGTGGAGAGAGACTTGTCACAAACCACCAAATCTTTGCGGCACATTTTCTTCTGCCACTTCGCGCGTAGTTCCTCATCAGCAGGCAATTGGCAAATCGACATGCTGATGGCCTTTCCAGACTGCGTTTTGCAAAAGGACACTTGTGTGCCCTCTGAACGCTGCAGCAGAAGCAGCAAACAAGCATGCAGTAACTTCATAAGAGTAGGCAGACTTGAAAACAAAAAGTTACATTGTGGAAACTGACTGCCAGTTGAAAATGGGGTGCATCTTGCAACAAGCTGTGTTTACGAGTAATGGTATTAGCTTTCTTGAAGCATCTGTGTACAGTGATAAGGCCAGATTGTCTCAACATGGATGTGCTCTACCCCGCTGCTTCATACAACCTGAAGAAGTAATTAACATGAAAAATTTGTTGAAACAAGTGGCAGTGGCACAACCCACTTTGACAGCTTGGCTTGCAACTTTCATATGCAGCGCACTGTCATGATCATAGGGAAATGTGTCTATTGTACTAGAGCAATGCTTTTTGAATGCCCTTCCTTGTCACGCTGTGACAGTGCTGTGTATTCCATGAATCCCAAAGTATTATTTTAAAAGGCCATAAAGATAAAAAATGTGTCTCTCAGTTTGCCAGGGAGGGGGTTCATTTAGTAGTAACAGTAATGTTGCTCTATATTGCAAAAACTGGGCTTTTGCTTTTGTACCCCCTGCAACAAATCCAAATTATTTTAATCTTAAGCTCGTTTCATGCTCATCAGTTGCTCAACAATATTACAAGCTAGTAGTTGTAGGGTAGCTTTTCTCACAAATGTTGCCTGGTACGCAGTGATCAAAAGCTGCAATATATTGTAAAAAGAGGACCATGTTTATCTCTGTATCTGAATTAGGATGTGTGTGTGTGTACACGCATAAACACACACGTGTGCATACTTACAAGGCATGGTGTACGTTGTATGTGCTTTGCTTTGTTTTTGTAGTTTGATTCGCTCGATGCTTAAGTTTACATGAAGGGCACTACTGGTTTAATAGCAGTAGCCTGGGAAACATTCAATATTTTTATTGAAATGGCCAAACAGGTGGCCACTTCTTAATAAGTTTAAACTAACAAGTGTCCCCCTATGTTCATATCCACTGCACCAAAGCGCCATAAATGATAGTGTTGTGCTGATCAATGCAGTCAGAACTGTTGTTCTTGCTGTGCTTGATCAATCAAGCACAGAACTATTCAGAGCTATTCTTTCTGAATATTCTGGTGTTTTAAAGGTATGAATCTGCAGTATACCAACAAAAAGTATGTTGGGACATTGTGCCTTAGTAGTCTTTTAAAAGCCTTCCGATTGTTGAGGTCAGGCCTCAGAATTTTGTTTTCTTTTCTTTTGCTTCATCTTCAATTCTGTGCTCACTTAGCCTTCGTAAATGGCCCATACATAGTCCAAAATGCAACAGTGGTTGCCAGTCTGCATGAACTCATCATCTCTTATTGCCCTTTTCTAAGGTGCCAGCTGCTGCTTTGCTCTCAGAAACTTTCATAAAACAATACGTTCACTCAGATGAGTGCTTGCAGTATTTTTCAAAGGTGACGCCTGATACTAAGTGACTCCATTTATTTATTTTTCTGGCATGCACTATATCAGGGGTCTCAAACACGCGGCCCGCGGGCCGCATGCGGCCCGCGAGGCTCTCAGTTGCGGCCCGCGGCCCGCACATGATTGTCTTCGCCCCGCATTGTTTTTATTTTCTTATTAAGTACGCTCGTGAGCTACACAGGCATGACTGGTTTAAGGCATTGTCTTCGTGAGGCATCCCGTGTGTTCACCTTGTTTTGAAACATAACCGTGAAACAAAAATTATATTTCCGAATCGGCGCCCAGATATGACAAGTTTTGGAGATCGGTACCGACAAAATTTTGGCATCCTGGCACCAAATCGGTCCCCTTCAGAAATGGCCTGTATATATGGGATATGGGACAGTTTTCGTTCAAATGACGTTTGCTGGCAAATTGTTTAAACTCCCCCCCCCCCGCTTTTAACACTACCCCGGCCCTTGCTAGACTGAATTGCGTGAATGCGGCCCGCTGGTTGAGGTGAGTTTGAGACCCCTGCACTATATGATGCTGATGTGCTGTGTGATCAAACGATTCTTCAGTAGCTTTCATCGAATACAATGTACTATATGGCAACCCTTAACAACCAGTTATCAAATAACAGTGTAATATGTAGCAACGATAAATTTCAACCAAAAGGTTTTTTGTTACATTTGTGCAGTCAGACACTTGTGCGCTTCTATTCATTCTGGCTTTTCTATTCACCTGCCCTGTCAAGTGCTAGGAAGTGATGGTAGTTAAAAATGCCATTATTGAGAGAATGGTGCTATGGTTTGGGAGTGGATAGAGGCAAAATACTGACACGGATGTAAACAACACAATGCATGAATCACATGTAAACTTGTGTAGGGGAACATTAGGCTTCTTTGTTTGCTTTGTTGTCAAAGAACAATGTTACAGAAAGCAACGACAGAACAATGTATTAGGGTACTGTTGGCTATATTAAATGCAAGACATTTCTATGCGAACCAAAGGCACTTTGGCCGTTTCTGTCTTATCTATCTGCCTACATCTGGACCTTCTCGTGCTTGTCTACTGAACTTAGTATACAAGAAAATGAGTACTGGAGGACATGAGTGTACGACAGACATGATTAACAGGCCATGACATGAACAATGTCACATGCCCGTCACTGGCACAGATAATCCATGTCGAACACAACTCATGTCGCAAATAATTCATTGTTGGCATCGATGACATTGTCGGTGAGCAAAAAATCTCGATCGACACAGAATGAAAATCACTGTTCAAGCCGGAATCACACCCATGCACTCAACCTCGCAGTCAAGTATTCTACTACACAGGCATGCCAATGCTTAAAACTGCTTTGGAAAAGGACTCTATACATGTGCCATGTCGGGGTGACATCAACTACACTTGCAGTGTTGCTATCTGGTGTTATCACAATGTAATTAACATGAAATATGTACTTCTATGACTAAGCAAGGTGTATTCATGCATTGCTCGAACCCAGAGGAATTCACCAACAATAACTTCTAATAATATGCACATCGTCTCACCGTAGTGTCCACTCCATTTCGATAAAACTCACGTCTGTGCTCTGACGTGGGTGCCAATGTTACGTTGAAAAATAAGTTGCCCTTTAGGCATCAGTGTAGTCAACATGCCTGGTAAGCCCTTGATATGCCCACGACTTCTCAATTTACACAAAGATGTCAATCCACCTCCTAACGCTGGGCTCAAAAAAAAAGGCCCTGGTGCAGCAACTGGCTGAGTGACTGCTTTGCATGAAATCAATTCCCACAGTGCGTGGTGTTATAACATTGTCTGCCAGAAACTGTACACTTATTTGTCCTTGTTAGCATAGTATTGGTGTGGTCATGCTTGCTTACTCAAGGACCACAGAAAAAACACTCATCTTGGACTTAATCACTTCTGAAAAATGTACTGACTGGATGCATTAGTGAAGATATATATACGCAATTTCAGTTCATTGTGCTTGCTACCCTCTGTGGTGGATTAGCGGCAGTAGCATTGAACTGCTTAGGAGGAAGCGTGCACATTTGAATCTCTCCATGATAGCCACACTTCAATGAGCATGAAATGTAAAAACATGAATGCACTTTAAATGTGTTTAATTATGATTTAAATATACATTAAACTTCGTAATGTATAAATTATTCCAGATTACCCTGTTACAGCATGCCTAATTAAGTTTTCACAATGTGAACCCCAAAATGTTGTCTTGTCCACTTTGTTATGTAGTGGGGAGTGTGTTTTTGCATCTACGGTGAAAGATGAAGAGACTGACAAGCTCAGACGTCATGTCTAGGTCGCCAACTTGTGGCAACAGAAGGCCCAAAACAAACAAACATTTATTAGCCGGGTGATTAAACTGGTGTTACAGCCATGTTGTCCGAGGTTGACGGTCTCCTTGTCTTTCACCGCAAAAGCAAAGCACACTGCCCACTACAGTTAACTTTATCTCGGCAAGGACATACACCCATGCTGTTCTGTGCCAACCCCAAAAAGTGAAGCATCGCAATTCTTGAAATTGCGATGCAATTCTTAATTTGATCTGTTTGTGTACATGTATAGTTCGCTCCTGACGATTCCATGGCAAGGACATTCCGTGGCTTCATTATAAATTTTAAAATGTACATTCATATCAGCATGGCTGCACATTGCAAACTGAACAAAAGGAGAGGGCACAATGCAGGCACTGCGTTGTGTCCTCTCTTCTGCCTTTGTTCAATTTGTGCTCTGCAGCCGTGTCGATAATGAGTCAACGGCTCACCCAAGCTACAACTCTATGAGTATGTTCATGACCTGGGCAGTTTCATCACGACTGCATGCTTCTCTGTCTCATGCAATAGTATGTGCATTAGTATATTGTCCAGTAGCTTTCTTTTCACAGAGATACAGCACAATTACTTTCCGTTGGATATATATGCATAGGCATTATTTTTCAGGTCAGAAAATCCTAGTAGAAGGAGGAGGAATGAACTTTGTTCCTAGAGACCAGCAAGTTTAGGTGGTCAGGCGTAGGCCTCCCATAAGGGGACGTCAAGGGCTTGCCTCGACACCGCCTCATGGGCGTAGATAAGTTGTTTTTTTTATTGAGTGATGTCATAACAGTTGTTCTTTTGTATCGAAGCTTTCTGTCCTACTACACAATTTTGTTGCATTACTCTGTAGACGCTTCTGCTGCCACAATTGGATGCATGCTTAGACAACAAATTTCTGTTGTACAACAGATTTTTTGCATTACTTACGGAAGACCTCATTTGTCACAATTGACTATACGCTAAGACATGAAGTCTCTGTTGTAGCACAAAACATGTCTTTCGTACAACAAAAATGTATCGTACAGTATATGGACATGTCTGTAGTAGCAGCTGGGTGCTTGTTGTGAAGACAAATTTTTTTTACAATACTATAAAGATTTGTCGCAGCACTTCAACTTTCTGTTGTTGCACAAAAGAAGTGTGTTGCACACACTTCTGTTGTCACAATCAAAGATACGATACAGAATTGAAAAGTGTGTTGTCTCAACAAGAATGTGTAGTCACAAAAGAAAAATCCTTTTGTACAATTGAAATTTCTTTTGTGCTCAAGGCAAGTTCTGTTGTCATTTTCAACTGGGATACCAAGTAATTTAAGGTTAAATCCTTTGAAGCCCCAAAAAAAGCGTAAAATTGACCGTCGGCGTCGGTGGTGTCAACAAGAATGATGCAAGTAATCGTCATCGCACGATGAAGTCATCATCAAGTCACGAATTCCCAGAACTTTTGATGTCATCGTCACGTCACTACACATCAACGTGACGTCACAAAGAATGAAGTTTCATGGTCACGTCATCACATTGCACCGCGTCTTGTCCAAAGAGTTGCGGATCACGGAGGCAGTTCAATTCCAGATGAGGTGCAAAAAGCTTGCAATGGCTTTGATCCTGTTTAGGAGGCCATGCAAAACCTCTGGCTCCCGATATGAGCTCCGGACACATGCCGTTCCCGCAGTTAATCTTGGAGGCCACGGTAAAACCACGCTATGTGCATAAAGCTTCCAGAGGAGGAGAACGAATACATGGATTAAGAAGAAGATCGCTTTCGCCTTAGAGTTTCGTAGCCGAATGCATACTGGACGCTGCGTTTTTTTCTGCTAATACGGTTTGGACCAACACAACGAAGGAAATTGATTTATTGTTTGCGTTTAACATTACTGGGTTGATCAAACCAAGGACAATTAGGCCAGGTATCTTCCATGCGCGAATCGGTCACTCCGTTTTACTTCACTTTGTCTGGATCAACGGGAGAAGCCACTTGTACGAACGTGTAATTAAAGTGCTTCATGGTGACTGCACGAGCTCAAGTGATGAACGCGCAGTTACGTTGCATAATTGCGTGTGGTTTCCCACAGACAATGTTCAAAGGCATTTCCACCCCAAATGAAAACTGCGCGAACTGCGGAGTGTTGATTCGCCAGTGTATGGCTTTTGTATTTATTAACACGGTGACTTTAAAGAGCTCGTTTCGCAGAAATTCCGAGGTTGGTGTCGTCGATGTCGGCAGAGGCGTCTTTGGTAGTGAGCGAAAAAGTAGCGTTGGCCGTGTTCGGCAATGCGAGTTAGATGCAAATAAAGATAGGAGCCGGAGGGCGATTGCTCATGGCTATCCTTACTACACGCTTCAGTTGTCCACCGAGAAACGAATATGTGTGTGTGTGTGTGTGTGTGTGTGTGTGTGTGTGTGTGTGTGTGTGTGTGTGTGTGTGTGTGTGTGTGTGTGTGTGTGTGTGTGTGTGTGTGTGTGTGTTTGCCTGTGTGTGCGTGTGCGTGCGTGAAGATATCGCTGTCACGTTGAACTAAAGGCGAAGCTTTAGTGTCCCTCATTCTTTTGTTTATCAGCTGTCTTTTTTTTTCTTTGCTCTCTTATGTTCTTCTGTTGTGATTACGTTATATCTTGGGTCCCTTAGTTTTCTTTCTCCGTGATTATGTCATTTCTTTTGGGATTATCTGTTTCCTGTTCTATGGTCTCAAATACAGGCGCCCGCACAAGGGGGGCACGGGTCGAGGCGGCTGCACCCCCCATTTCACCTAATACCTTAATTCTCCCCCATGCCGTTATTCAGTTGGACATTTCACGTTATTTCTTACTGCGAGGGGTTACGGCTACGCACGCCCTTTTTTTTTTTTGTTGGTGTTGTTTTGACGATAATGGCGACGAAGGATCCCTGATGTCGCATTCATAGAACTTTGTACTTCCCATCTTTGCCTCCGGTAAGCCGTGGAAAAATGGCACGTCGCTGTAAGGAGTACGCTATGGCTATTATCGTCTTTATAAATTTTTCGTCCATTTCGGAGCTCACTTTTTTGGGACTCGACCACCTGGGGGGGAGGGGGGGGTCTTCAGGCGATACTTGCCCCGCCCTCCCGCCTCTGTTCCTAATCCCTAAAGAAGAACCCTGCACAGGCCTAAGGTATACAATCCACAATTTTTCTACAGTTTTCCACTCCCTTTGCTTGGCGTTTAGCCTAAGGCCCGTATTCACAACCACTCCTCGACTCGAAACTCGACCTCAAAGGATCCTTGAGACATCTTCCCTTGCACAAATCGCAACGCGAAATAGACCTCAAAGATTCCTTGAGATCGATTTTCGAGTCGAGGAGCGGTTGTGAATACCGGCCTAAGTGTCTAACTCCCGGCGCTGGCATTTCGCTGGCTCGGACAGCAGTAGCCCTTCGGCGACGCTGGTGTTCACAAGCAATGAAGCGTGCAGGCTGCTCAGCTTATGTGTTTCAAACGTGGGATCTGCGTGAGAGCAACGCGAGACATGATACGCCCACTGGGCGGTTCCTAAAAGCAACACTGATCAAAATGCTTGCCAGTGACGTTTTCACCCAAATTGAAAGATTGGGTGCTGAAATCGATAGACGCAACCTTCATTACAGGCAGAAAATAGAGAAAGATAATTAATTTAATGCGCTTTTCACGAACTGCCGCGTCTAGCGGCCGCACTGTAAACTAAAGGATGTGACGTTTTGTAACGTTTCCCGCTGTCTCTCAGACTGCCCAGCTCCCACTACGGGTCCAAGAAGCACTATGAACGGCACCGGCTGGGAACAATGCTCCCGCCACAGGTTAAAGCCCCTAAATAATGGGGCACGCCTGAGCGCCTTTGTGGAAGGGGGAAAGTGAGATTTGAAGAAGAGAAGAGGCGGGCAGAAACATGTGCACCCTGCGCCTGCCGCGGTGATTGTGACTACGTGGCTCGCGTTGGTGTGCAACCGCCGCGCATTGACAATCCCCCCAAAAATACAGCGAACTGTTCAAAAATACCGGAAATAAACTCTTTTTATTGGAACACTCATGTATTCCCAACATTATTTGGAAGTTCTGGTCAGTTTTTCCAATTTTCGTTCAGTATCCCTTTGAACTGCTCCAGAATAAAAACGACAGGAACATTGAAAGGACGCGCGGCGTCGACGCCGTGCCTCTGTGTTTCTGTCCGTTCTGTGCGCTAAAGGTGTTATGCGGGAACACTGAACTACGCTTAAATCGCAGCTCGATGGACGCCTGAACCCATAGGTGTCGGAGTGTTTTCAGCCCCCGGAAACATGTGCCAGTTTAGGTTTCAAGCAACATAGGCTCTCACAGCGGTTGCCGCGTATCCTCATATGTAAGGAACGATGTAATTTTGATGTGGGTGTTCGCATTTATTGTATTTCCCAAGTTGCTAGACACAAAAGAATTTGAACTGTGAAGAACTTTTCTTCTCTTAATTTGTATTTTTTTTTCTTATTTTGAGAATCTTAAGTTGGGCGAAGCGCGGGAGACGGTTGACTTCTTGTGTTCGCAGCGCGTGCCTCGGCTAACCATTGTGATTTGTTCAATGATATCAGAAGGCGGGTGGCACTCGGTCATCCCGCTTTATTACCGTGCACGGTACGAATGCGGGAAAGATAATTCATCTGATGTGGCGTGCAGCGAATAGAAGCCGCAGTAAGCCAATTCGAGCAGGTCAACCAAATATTAGACGAAGCTGACGAAATCAGGGCAGGACATGTTTTGCGCGGCTTCGTGGTGTTTTAACGCCGGCATTTTCAGTTCCGTGAAGGTGCTTAGGTTTGTTTCCTAGTGACAACGGATGATCATATGAATATAGGTCTGTTGTTTGAGCAGGTATTCATTTTGCGTGAATACATCAGTCAACCAAGCCAGGTGCAAGCCTGACAGGACTGACATAAGCGCAGTGTCGCTAGACTAATTCGTCATGACGACAGCCGACCTGCTGCCGGCGAAATACCTTTAACGGCATGCTTGAGTGCCTTCTAGTTCGGAGACAATATGTTCACTTTTTAAAGTGGGAATCGTTTATCAGGGGAGTGAGTGAGTAACAACTTTATTCGTCAATGGGTGTGGGGGGTAAGGGGTTATCAGGGGAACTGAAGAAACTTTAAGCGTTTTAAAGTACGCATCTATGTAGCCGCCTACGTCTGGGTGCTCTGGAGATCGCCTCCTTAACTTGGTGTAGACCAAAATTGGTATAAGAGGGTAAGAGAGTTTGAGAAATATGGCTGTCTGGTCACGATATGAATAACACGAAAACATTTTCGCGCACGTAGTAAAACCCTTTCCTCCAGACACGTATAGCACATACCACGGGCCGCGGTACGCAGTTATGCGCCACGGGTGCTTGGGAGTTCATAATATCTACCCCGGAACGGTGAGGAAAGGCATAGGTAACTTAAATGTTAGAGAGTTAAGAGAAACTGGCATCGGCAGCGCAGACCCGACGAATGCAAAGAGAATTTTAAAAAATCAGAATCTCGGGAGGAATCGAACCGAAGCGTTCTGCGTGGCAATCAGGTGTTCTACCTCGAAGCCCTGCCAGGTCTTTAAACTGCTTTGGAAATAGAAGCTATGTTGGCGTAAGGCCGGTGCAGCTTGATAAAAAAGCAATAAACTATACATATTTAAACCTATCACACCGACGTCATGCCGGCTTAAAGTTAACTGTGGTTCCAATGTTGACTCTAGTTTTATAGCGGTCTACTAGACATTACATTTGAATATCTAAGATTCAGAAAGGTAGGTTCAAGTTTTGCTCGACACTTGGGGAATACGCTACCGAGTGTGACGTGTGATATTCACATTGTCAAACCGTAAAGCGCTCTTCGTTTCGATAATGCTGACGTCTGTGCTCTAACCAGACTGCTGACGTTATGCGAGACCACAAGTTACCCAGTCTAGTCACCAGTAAACGCCAGTGTAGTGGACGGTGCTGATAAACCCACGATGTGCACAGAGGTACTACACTTAACGTCGATCTACCTCGTAACACCTGCCTCAAAACCGAAAATAATTCAGCAAGCGCTTAATCATTACGCTTTTCTTAAGCAACATCGCAGACTTATACAATAACAATATTTCAGCCCGCCAGTGATCCTACTCGCAGTGTCCACGTTAGTCATGGCGTCCTTCAGCAACTATGAACAGCCAGTTCTTACGTTTACATGTTTCATAGATAAGTGAATGCGCATAAAATTTTGACATACGTTTACTGATTATTACATCATCCGCCTCGTAATCTTATGTTCATTTTAAAAAGTACTAGATAACAAACTTCTCGATGCATAGTTCGCATATTGCCACGCGCGTTTCTTTTACTGCATTCGGTTTCCGAACACAAAGACCATCAGCAGTACTCGGCGCAGACGGCGCCTTATTGTTCCAGAAGCTTCTCGGTTGTAGTAGATCGTTTTGTTAAGATTGCACGCAAGGCGGTGACACTCAGGATTATTCCAGAGCTTGCGCGACGACTAGTGATAGGGCTAGAATGTTCGACGCATGATTTAAAACAGCCTGCGCGTTCCAACGATGTTCAGTTGATCGACGGCCGACGCTCTGTTCGCCGCTATCAGTGCCAGCGTTTATTGCTGTAATCTCACGTTCAGTTTACCGGCCACAAGTTCGGCCCAAATAAAGTGTTTCACCTTGGACTACTGCCTACTGCCTTCGTCAACGTCATGACCACATGACATCTGGTGGAGGTGCTGCCTCTTTCATGTACCGCACGCCCCCGTCAAGCCGTGAACCGAGCCAACGTCGCGAAGAAGACACCGACACCATCAGTGACGGTCGAGCCAGCCGCAGGCTGAAAGGACTACCCCCGCAGCACAGACTACTGCCGGACAAGCCGATAGCTACGGCGGCGAAGACGAAAGGCACGATGACCACCGCTGTGTCCCCTGCAACCATCGTGATGCAGCCACCCTGAGAGCCATCGACCTTCCACGGATCGCCTAGCGAAGACCCCGAAACATGGCTAGAGACTTACGAACGAGTCGCGACCTTTAACAACTGGGACTCCGAGGAAAAACTCCGCCGCGCCTACTTTTACTTAAAAGACGCCCCGAGGACGTGGTTCGAAAACCGCGAAACCACGCTACAAACCTGGGATCTCTTTCGGACGACGTTCCTAAGTACCTTCACGAGCGTCGTCCGCAAGGAACGTGCCGCAACTATCCTGGAAACACGTGTGCAGCTTCCCAATGAAAACATTTCCATCTACACGGAGGAACCCTAACATGACTGAAGAGAAGAAAGTGCGCTTCTTTATGAGGGGTGTTAAGCAAGAACTCTATGCCGGATTGATCAGGAACCCGCCGAAAACAGTCGCAGAATTCGCGTCCGAAGCCTCCACAATCGAGAAGATGCTCGAGATGCGCACACGGCAATACAACCGCAGCTTCTCGGTTTCAAGCTACGCCGACGTCCATGCACTAGGAACCGTCGACCTGCGTGAGACGATCCGAGCGATCGTGCAAGAGGAGCTGCGGAAAATTGCACCTTCAGCGCAGCCTCAAGTGGATTCCATCGCTGACGTCGTACGCCAAGAGATCCAACAACCACTGAACGTTCCGCAGCCTCCAGAGCCGCAGCTGCAAGCCATGAGCTATGCTGCTGCAGCCCGCCTTCACGCTCCTCCTCCACGTCCACGCCAAGACGCCGCATCGCTGTAGTACCGTCACCAGACATCGCCGCCACCACCACCGACGCCATACCGCCCACTGACGCTATAGCGCCCTCCTGCCGGCCAGCTCAACGCTCCGAGGAAGACTGATGTTTGGCGCGCCCCTGACCACCGTCCCCTCTGCTACCACTGCAGCGAGGCTGGCCATACCTACCGCCGTTGCCAGTACCGACAGATGGGCCTACGCGGTTTCGCCGTCAACGCGCCTCGTCCACAGCGGGGCGAACGACCGCAAGACATCGCCGACTACCTCGCAGGAGCTCAGTGGACGCCCCGACGACCTTCCCGCTCACCGTCGCCCGGCCGCTACGTGTCACCGCACCCCCGGCAGTACACTGGCCCAAACCGGGGCCGGTCACCTAGCCCGTACCCGGGAAACTAAGGGCAGCAACCGATGGAGGTGCGGTTGCTGTTCGACGAAATGCCGAAGATCCTCGGCGGCCGCCGACGACGACAACGAGATGAGACCTGCGCAACACGACGCGCAGCAGACGAAGCCCTACCGACGAAACCTCGCGGACCGAAGAAGACCTGATGACGCAGCATGGAAGCACCACAACATTTTGACGCAGCCGTGATCCGACGCTGCGACCCAACCGCAACGCACGACGACGAACCAGCGACCTCGACGTAATATTTGACGGCCACAACGTCACCGCTCTCGTCGACACTGGAGCCGACTATTCCGTCGTCAGTGGGTCTTTCGCGACGAAGTTGAAGAGAGTAAAGAATGCTTGGCAAGGCCCTCAAATCAGGACCGCTGGGGGGTCATCTAATAACGCCGGCCGGTGTTTGCACAGCAAGAATCACCATCAATAACCGGACTTATCCCGCCAGCTTTCTAATTCTGCAGCACTGCTCCAGGGATGTGATACTGGGGATGGACTTCCTAAGTCAACACGGTGCCGTCATCGACCTGAGATCTGAGTCGATAACACTAACTTCAGAAATAGCGTTGCCGCCCCACACGTCGCCGGAGAATCATGCCTTGAATGTAATAGAAGAGCAGGTCACCGTTCCGCCTCTTTCCAGCGTCGTCATTTCCGTCGGCACCGAAATACCCGCTAACCTTGAAGGCGTCGTCGAGGGCGATCAACACCTGCTTGTGAACCGTCAGATTTGCGTCGCAAGAGGCATCGCTGAGTTGCGCGACGGCAAAGCAAGGCGACTGCTGACAAACTTCAGCCACGAATATAGGCACCTCAAAATTGGTACGACGGTCGCCTACATCGAGAAATTCGTGGACACCAGCAATGCTTTCGCCCTCTCCGATACTGCCGAACATTCTTCGACGAATCGAGGTCCCGAAACAGATTTCGACATCAACCCCAGCCTCCCAAAGCAGAAGCAAGACCAGCTCAAAAATCTGCTCCTGCAATTCAAGGACTGCTTCTCATCGTCGTCAAGAATTCGACAAACCCCAGTCGCCAAACATCGTATCATAACTGAAGAAAGTGCCCGACCAGTCCGTCAGAGCCCGTATCGACTTTCGACCCGAGAACGCGAAGCCGTAAAGAAGCAAGTCGACGAAATGCTACGCGACGACATAATCCAGCCGTCCAAGAGTCCCTGGGCGTCTCCCGTGGTGTTGGTGAAGAAGAAGGACGGGACGCTACGCTTCTGCGTCGACTATCGTTGCCTGAACAAGATCACGAAGAAGGACGTGTACCCCCTCCCACGAATAGACGACGCCCTGGATCGACTCCACAACGCGAAGTACTTTTCGTCGATGGACCTGAAGACGGGCTACTGGCAAATCGAAGTCGACGAGAGAGACCGAGAAAATACTGCCTTTATAACACCAGACGGCCTGTTCGAGTTTAAGTTCATGCCTTTTGGTCTTTGCTCGGCCCCCGCGACCTTCCAACGCGTTATGGATACTGTACTGGCCGGCTTGAAGTGGCAAACTTGCCTTGTGTACTTGGACGATGTCGTTTTGTTTTCCACGAACTTCGACGAAACCCTGCGGCGCCTTGAAGCTGTACTTCAAGCAATCAAGACCTCCGGACTCACCCTCAAGCCAGAGAAGTGCCGCTTCGCGTACGACGAACTTTTGTTCTTGGGCCACGTGATAAGCAAATCCGGAGTACGCCCCGACCCGCAAAAGACAACCACCATCGCTACGTTCCCGCCACCCGCCGACAAGAAGGCCGTGCGTCGATTTCTCGGCCTGTGCGCCTACTACAGGCGGTTTGTCAAAAACTTTGCCCGCATCGCCGAACCACTCACTAACCTCACCAGGACCGACGTCGAGTTCAAGTGGGAAACGCCGCAGGAGGAAGCATTTCAAGACCTAAAACGACGCCTGCAAACGCCTCCGTCACTTGCGAATTTTGACGAACACGCCGAAACAGAAGTGCACACCGACGCGAGCAGCGTAGGACTCGGCGCCGTCCTTGTGCAGAGGACGGACGGACTGGAAAGGGTTATCAGTTATGCTAGCCGGTCGCTATCAAAGGCAGATGCCAACTATTCCACAACAGAAAAGGAGTGCCTTGCCATCATCTGGGCTACATCAAAGTTTCGCCCCTACCTTGACAGCAGGCCCTTCAAAGTTGTGAGCGACCACTACGCCTTGTGTTGGCTAGCTAGCTTGAAAGACCCTTCTGGTCGCCTCGCACGGTAGAGCCTGAGACTTCAAGAATTCGACATTACCGTCGTTTATAAGTCCGGACGAAAACACTCTGACGCAGACTGCCTGTCTCGTGCCCCCCGTCGACCCACCGCCGCTGGACGACCAGGATGGTGTCGGCTTCCTGGGAACCATAAGTGCCGACGACTTCACCGAGCGACAGCGAACGGACGCGGAACTCAGGAGCCTTATCGAATACCTCGAGGGCAAGAGCGCCACTGTTCCGAAGGTATTCCAGAGAGGACTGGCGTCGTTCTTCCTGCGAAACGGAGTCCTCCTAAAGAAGAACTTCTCGCCCCTTCGAACCAAACACCTTCTCGTGGTTCCATCAGCAATGATACCAGAAGTCCTTCAGGCCCTACACGACGACCCGACGGCTGGACATCTCGGTGTTTCCCGCACGATCGCAAGAGTACAGGAAAAGTACTACTGGCCGCGTCTTGCCGCCGACGTCGCCCGCTACGTAAGGACGTGCCGAGACTGTCAGCGACGGAAGACACCGCCCGCAAGACCAGCAGGCTTCCTTCAGCCGATCGAGTCTCCTCGGCGACCGTTCTAGCAGATCAGGATGGACCTTCTGGTTCCGTTCCCAACGTCGTCTTGCGGAAACAAATGGATCGTCGTAGCCACCGACTACCTCACCCGCTACGCCGAAACAAAAGCCCTGCCCAAAGGCAGTGCCGCCGAGGTAGCCAAGTTCTTCGTTGAGAACATCGTCCTTCGGCACGGCGCCCCAGAGGTTCTCATCACCGACAGAGGGAAGGCGTTTACGGCTGACCTAACCCTGGCGATCTTGGGATACAGCCACAGAAGTCACCGCCGGACCACCGCGTAACACCCACAGAACAACGGCCTGACCGAGCGTCTAAATAAGACCATCGCCGACATGCTGACCACGTACGTCGACGTCGAACACAAGACGTGGGACGCCATCCTTCCGTACGTGACCTTCGCATACAACACGGCCGTGCAAGAAACGAAGCAGATGACGCTATACAAGTTAGTCTACGGACGGAGCCCGGCAACGACGCTCGACGCCATGTTACCAAACGTGACCGACGAGGAAAACGTCGACGTGACCGCCTACCTACAGCGCGCCGAAGAAGCACGACCGCTCGCCCGCCTGCGGATCAAGAATCAGCAGTCGACTGACAGCCGCCGCTGCAATCTTCGACGATGCTTCGTGGAATGCCAGCCCGGCGACCGCGTTTGGGTGTGGACGCCCATACGACGACGTGGACTTTGTGAAACACTTCTGCGACGATACTTCGGACCGTATAGGGTGCTTCGACGTCTCGGCACACTCGACTACAGGTTGTCCCCGACGGCATTCCGAACTCTCAACGGCGCAGTGCGCGACCTGAAGTCGTCCATGTCGTGCGCCTCAAGCCGTTTTACGCGCGGTAGTGGACCTAAGGACTGTACTTTTTTTTCATTGGACTTTCTTGCTTGTGCGTGTTTATTCAACTTTCTTGATTTATTGTCGTTATTTATTGTTGCATGTATTTTGCCCATGCGTTCTGTTCTAAGCATCGGGACGATGCCTTTTCAGAAGGGGGCATTGCCACGCGCGTTTCTTTTACTGCATTTGGTTTCCGCCCACAAAGACCATCAGCAGCACTCGGCGCAGACCGCGCCTTATTGCTCCAGAAGCTTCTCGGTTGTAGTAGATCGTTTTGTGAAGATTGCACGCAAGACGGTAACACTCAAGATTATTCCAGAGCGTGCGCGACGGCTAGTGATAAGGCTAGAATGTTCGACGCATGATTTATAAAAGCCGGCGCGTTCCAACGATGTTCAGTTGATCGACGGCCGACGCTCTGTTCGCCGCTATCAGTGCCAGAGTTTATTGTTGTAATCTCACGTTCAGTTTACCGGCCACAAGTTCGGCCCAAATAAAGTGTTTCACCTTGGACTACTGCCTTCGTCAACGTCACGACCACGTGACAATATCATCGATTTCCACGGTGCGTGGTATATGCCGATTTTTTTTACTTTTGGTTCCAATGATGTGAAACAATTATAGGCTGCCTCGTTTTTTGATGGTAATGCGTGCTGCCAGTGTGAAACTTTTCGGGCCCCAACTACTAAAACTGCCACTGAAGTACATGTAATGTATTCAAAGTTTTCGGAAATCGTTGATCACGGAATGTCACTGGAGCGAACGTTTTGCACAGTGAACTTTTCTTCTTCAAGACAATAATTGTACGGTCTTGCCCCCAACGATGATACAGTGATGGTTGGTCTAAGAGGAATGGGGCCAAGATGAAGGGGTTCACAATAACTTCGAAGAGATAACTTGCAGGTCCATTTAGGCTTGTAATACACCATCGATGACGGCAACGTCTTCAGTAATATTCTGGGAACGTTTTAGGTGTAAATTGTACGCGTAACTGATGCAGCAGAGTGAGCATGAAAGACGTCTTCTCTCGTTTAACTTTAACTCATTCTTTAATGATAGGAAGTGGTGTGCCCTTTAGAGTGGGACAGAGTAGGAGCGAAGGAGATTCCCTAAACATAAACGTCAGTAAACCAACGGTCTTAGTGCTTCGAAAAGGTAAAATATTTTGCGGAGCATATATATAAGCGATCCACAGAGGCGCTGCCACCAGAAACTCTTGTTTTGGGTAGCAAAGTTGTCAGTCAACTGAATAATGCTAAAAACGCTATATTCTGCGGGTACGCAGTTGAATTTGCGCACTGTAAGTGGATCGCTTCAAATCCTCGTGCTTGTAAGTCATTGCTATGTGCGTCAGAAATTCTCCAACGTCTTTGTTTCATTTTCCTATAGAGGTTTTCTATGTTTGTAAAGATAGCTCACTTGACGGTATTGGGTGACTAGAAGCCAGTACTTCTAGTCGACTAAGTAGTAGCAAGAGAGGGAAAAAAAGAGACCAAGAGATGGTTAAAGTAGTCATTGATAGGGTTTAGCGTGTCGAAACCACGATCTGATTATGAGAGACGCCGTTGTGGAGGTCTCCAGAAGTCTTGACCCCCTGTGGTTCTTCAACGTGCATTTAAACTAAGTACACGGGGCCTCGAGCATCTTTGCGTCCATGGAAAATGCGACCGCCTCGGCCGGGATTCGATCCCACCACCTGCGGGTCAGCAGTCGAGCACTGTAGCCACTGCGGCGGGTCAGGAATAAAGCGACAACGGAAAGGGTAACTACAAGAGATCTACAAATGGCTATCCCGAATTGTTGAAGCAGAAAGGGGGTACCAAAGAATGCAATAGGACAACAATATGGAAGTTATATGACAAATCTCAAGAAGAGAATATGTGCGCTAAGGAAAAATGGCTGCCATCAGAACTCAGACGCGACACCGGGTCGGAAGACGTCCTTGCATTGTTTAATCTTTTCGAGAGTAATGCACAGCTCACGACTCTAAAGACAAACCTGTCTGTGGGCATCCCCCCTCACAATGAAACTGACTCAGCAACTGTCAGTGGGCGAACGAACTGAAGACCCTCCTGAGGAGATCCGAACGTAGTTTTCTTTTGACCGTGCGTCGGTCAAAGGGTTGAATGCATTCGTTCGAACGTACGCAAAAGAGAGGCAGTTGGGAAGGAGGAGTAGGGAAGGGGGTAGTGGTTACGCCATTTTAATTCCGCTTCTTTGACGTGCTGCTCTCTCCGCAACACCACAATCCTTAGCGCGGCTCGTAGAGTCAGGCACTGTGGGACACATTTCACGCCGGTTTTGACGTGGTCTTGTCAGCTAATTTGTTTGAATGTGGTGAGCCTGCCAGATCGCACCCTCTAGCGATTGTTTTTTAACGGCGAAGACGTTTCATGTAGCTGTAACTTGTGGGTGCGGCGTATCAGAAAGCTATCGTCATCATAAACGTGCATCTGCCACAGAAATTGGGTTGCCATTATAACTGGTCCACCGATAATCAAGGCAACGTATATCCAACAAGTTGCTGCGAAGCGACGGCGGCGAGCCGAAGACCCCCGAGGTCGTACAACGAGAGAATACTAGAAAACGGGAAAGGCAACGGCGGCTGGCAGAAGACACCTAAGCGACGGAAGGCCTACGCCAACGACGATGTGGCCGTATATCTATGAGAGCTGCGAGCGCTTGGCTTCAGCGGGACCTTCGGTCTCTGGAGTTTGGACATCCGTGTCGTGTTTATGACTGTCTGTTGTTTCTATCCGAACCTCTCAGCGCTCGGAATCAACGCAGAACCAACCTAGAATCACGGAGCTAAAGCCCAGCAACGACCTAGAAGCAATCAAGAAACACCCTGCATCGCCCAGCTAAGGTCTACAAATAACCTAGAAGCAACTAAACTAGTCTTCAGGATCGACCAGTATCGCTCTTTCAAGACTCGAGGGTAAAGAGGAGGAGAAGGAGGAGGGGAGACAGTAAAAGATAGCACAGAAAGAAAGCAAAGACAGAACTGGAGAGAAAGAAAAGGAAGTTAGAAGCAAAATAGAAATTAAGGGAGAGAATCAAAGAGAAACAGTGAAATATCTATCCATATTGAAATATTGGCAGCGCAAACTAACGGGACACAGAAAGAGGACACAAACAAGCGCAGACTGAAACTTGGATTTATTCACAGAAGATAATATGTACCAGAAAAACACGAAGGGAAAGGGAAATACAAGAGGGAAGGTTCCACCAAATCAAGTGTCGTCCAGAAACGAGATTTCACAACCTAATAGCGATATAGAAGCTGAACTGACACAACTATCGGCATTCTTTTTAATGAAAAAGGCTTCCGCAATATCCCTTGTTTTAGTGTGACGATGGGCGTATAAAACAGACGTGCGCGAAAATTCAGGTACGCAACCACACTTTGAGCAATGGACAGATAAATGTAAACCCGGGGCAGACTTTAGCGCATTATTGTGTTCTCGCAGGCGGACATTCGGGCAGCGCCCAGTCTGCCCGATGTACACCCTATCACAAGACAATGGAATGCAATAAACCACTTTCGACCGACACTTAGTGAAACAATTGACATGTTTTAACACCACAACCATTCTTCATGGTGCCTGCTTTCATTTTGCTTTTTGTGTTAATTTTGGAACACATCTGCTGCAATTTTTCACTGGTGGAAAAAACAACATCAAGGTTAAATGTTTTTGCACATTTTTTTATCCTATGTGATCAAAAAATGTGCCCGTTAGTTCGCGTGCGTTTTCTGTGTCCCGTTAGTTTCCGCTGCCAATATTTCACTATGAATCTATACCAACTAGCCCGCGTTACAACCCTTGTGAAATATCTAGACAGAATGAGAAAGATATAGAAAGAACGTTAAAGCTAGAGATAGAGAGAGGGGAGGAAAAAAAAGGGAGAAAGTGAAAGAAAGAAAGAACGAGCCAGACATAGCCATAGCTATATCAGAAAAAAGAGAATGATATAAAAATAAACCGAGAGGAAGGAGACATAAAAATAGAGAAGATATAAAAAGAAAGAAAGGAAAAAAAAGGCGCACAGACAACGCCGCGCAGCTCCGCACTTAAAGAAAGAAGGGTAATAATGAAGGCCTCCTTTCTACTTGTAATGCACATGATCCATGCGGACTAATAGACGATATTCCCCGGGAGAGTAGAGGGATGTTATTTATAGTAATTATGATAACATTTTGAAGGAAGTCAAGCGGACGAAAAGATAAATTTCCGCCGGCAGTGAACGATCAAAGCTGCTACTGTGGGATAACGCTTTCTTAACGTTATTGATGTTTCTTAACCATATTTCTCATGTTAGATGTCTCATCAACATTTACATCATGGCAGCAACAGGCGTCAGACTGAAGACTTCAGGATCCACCAGCTTCGCTGTGACAAGCTTTGCGTCGCCTAAAATTCCCGCGTTTTTTTTTTATCAATTAAAATATTAAAGCGGTAAGGAAATGCGCGGTTGACGGAACACAAGTATAAGAAGTACACAGGACAGTGTACAGGACTGTACAGGACTGTGCACAGAACTGTGTAGTCTTGTCTACTACTTCTACTTGTGTTCCGTCAAGCACGCAGTTCCCTACCGTTTTAATGTCGTACTAACTACCCCCCAACGCGCCTCGCTTGATTTACCAAATGTTCTAAGCGCGGAGTGTCCGCCGCGATGGAGCAGTGGCTATGGGGCTCGGCTGCTAACCCGAAGGTCGCGGGTTCGATCCCGGCCGCGGCGGTCGCATTTCGATGGACGGGAAATGGCTGAGGCCCGTGTGCTGTGCGATGATAGTGCACGTTGAAGAACACCAGATGGTCGAAATTTCCAGAGGCCTCCACTACGGCGTCCCTCATAATCACATCGTGGTTTTGGCACGTAAAACCCCAGCTATAATTATTATTTAGGCGCGGAGCGCTTTAAGCGGCCGGGATGTGGTATGCTGTCCTGTGCTGTCGTCTTCGCTTGGCGTAACGATCTACGCGTACAGTATTGAGTGCGTGCTCGCGCCATGGAGAAGCCTTCTACCTCTTATTTCTTCAAGTGCCTTGATGATTGCTGACTTATCATGCTCACCAAGAAAATACCAGCGCGCTTGTCGTAACGCAAGCAAAACCATGTATAAAAATAGGGGGAAAACAGGAACCAAGTACGAAATAGAAAGAGAGAGAAAGAAAAATAGATAAAGAGAAAGGAAGAAATAAATAGAGATGAAGACAGAAAAAGCGTAAAAGGAGAGAACGAAAAAAAAGAGACGAGAAAAGGAAACTGATGATAAACAAAGAAATCTGCTAATATACGCACTTCCTCCAACACTCTAAGAAAAAAAAAGAGTATACCTGACTCTTTTCGGAGAGTTCTTACTTGCCACGTATACGACTCTCTTTGGAGAGTCACGGTGACTCTCTTGGTGGGTCAGAGTCGGCGCGCTCAGGAGAGTCCCCGGACCCTCTTAAGAAGAGTGGGAGGACTCTTATGCGAAGGATCACACTACCACTTCTGAGGGAATCAGACGACCCTTGCCGGTGACGCTCCTACGCTGGTCAATTGACACCCACCGAAGCGTCAAGCGACTCTACGGCTATTTTAAGCTACTAAATTGACCCATTCTCTATTTTTGCGCTACTACTGCTGGAAATAGGGAAGTATTCATTTTAAGCAACTCCATTAATACTTGCCGTTGTGCCCAGCGACTGCAAAAAAGGATAGTTCAATTTTAGCATTATTTTAATAAAACTCAAAACAACAAACCATTTCCTGCAAAGTTGAAGCAGTTGAGGTATTCCTCGTTTACATGCTTGTATGAATATAACCAACCAAAATGTGTGACTGTGATGTGCAAAGTGTCATGTCGTGCAAAATAAACAGCAGATATCGGTATCATGCATCCACATTTATTCCTTATGATTAAGAATCGAAAAGTCGTGAAGGCTGAAGGAATCAGACTTGTGACTTGCTATGTTGTCGCTCCTGTTCAGCGTGAGCAGCCATGAAAAATGGCAGCTGAAAAAAAAGAACGTAATATCGTAATGAGAAAACGGAATCATAGTAAGAGTTTGCAATACCTACACAATAAGTGATTTCAACAGGCATAATGAAGGCTCACAACAAAACAACAAATGCAAAGAGGCATGGTTAGGAACCGTGTTTTTTGCCGTTATCGTGTAAAACAACTTTCATAAAGTAGCTCAGACATGGCGTATGCTAGAATTAACGCACATAGCTCCCACAGCAACGTATAATCACTCCATTTTGTTATAACTTCGAACGTCATCGCAGATGTAGGCAAAGCACGAAAAGAGCAAACAGAAACATCGGGAAAGTGCGCACGGCGGCGGCCGCAACAACGCGCGCCGTTGAAAGTCTAGAGCTTTTCCCGTTATAAGCGAGGCGAGTCCTAAACATTTAAGCGACTACCGCGTACGTGCTGAAAGCATCATACTATATCTGCACCTCAAAACTACCGTCTTTACGCCAACAACAAAAGCCATTATATACAGTGCGTCTATCTGTCCTGTACACAGAGGATTTTTTTTCATGTTTACACGCGCGGGAGCCGCTGCGCAATCGAGTATCGATGGAAATGTTATTATGACGTCGACTAAAGCGCACCTCAAAATGATATCGAGCATCTTCATCAGTACAGACAGAATGTGCGATCAGAAAATAATCGCCCTTGATACGGGATTGCAGTAACTTGCACAACAACGCGCAAAGCGGTCTCAGCTTGTTAAGTAACAGTTTTAATTGGGCATCTGCAACAGCCCCGCGGACGCAGGCTACCGTTGGAAATGGCTGCCAGCCTACTTCCGCATAGCTGCTGCAGACGCCCAGCTAAAGCTGTGTAATTCGTACATACGAAAGCAGTACACTCACCGTTAACAGGCGCGTTGTCTGTGTCCGCTGCTCCAAAAATATTCCTCACTCCAAGCATCACTTCGAGCACGGAGCCTGGCGTGCAGCCACCGAAGATAGGCACGTTTGCTCGAACGCTCGAACTGAAAACTACATGCTCTACAAGACACGCGACCAGCGACCAGCACAACCAACGCAGCGCATTCCAAAAGACGGAGGAGAGGGAGAGAGCAGGTAGTGGAGGTGGCGGAGGCGCCGCGCCGGCGGCGACAGTTTGGCGTCGGGGATCGCGGGCCCACCACAATGACGCCGAACGGCAAACGCGCGATATGTATGGCCGCGCCTTCATCCCGGGAGCCAATCGAAAGGCGCTTCGCGAGAGTTTTCTGACTCCCTTAAAAATGCTAACTCTCTTTCTCTGCCTTTACCTTCCAAAAGAGGTCAAGTGACGACCCGAAGGGAATCACGGTCTTTTGATCCCCTTTTCACTCCCTTTTTTCTTAGAGTGAACCTTCGCATCACTGGTGCGACGGTGCTTTAATTTTTTTTATGTGTGTAGAGTTCGCGACAAACACCCGCCGCTGTTTCGTAGTGCAAATGCTGCTTGACTGCTGTCTCGAAGGTCGCGGGATCGAACCTCGTCAGCGCGGCCTTATTTCGATGCAGGTGAAATGCTCGAGGCTCATGCACTTAGACGTGCACGTTAAAGAGCCCCTGGTGATAGAAATTTCCGGAGCTCTCCAGTACGGCATCTCTCATCATCAACGCATGGATATGGGACGTCAAAGTGCAACAATTATTATTAGTCGCCGTAACAAAGTTGTGTATTCGAACACAATCGCAAACCCGCTAAATATCACTGACGATATTGCCACGCGCCGCTATCAGTGACAGTGCTTATTGCTGTATTCTGACTTTCCGTTTACCGGCCACAAGTTCGGCCTAATTAAGAGTTTCTTCTTTGAAACGCCGACTGTTGCCTTCGTCGACGTCACGACCACGCGACAATATTCTTTCTCCAGCACCAGTATTACCTTTAGATGTTGTAGGTCGCAGACTGTTTGCGACCTACAATGTTCGCAGACTGTTTCCTATAGGAACCTCGTCAAGGTGACCTAAAAGCCCACTGGAATCTACAATTAATTTCCTTATCTCCTTTTGGAAGACTGTATTCAGGTCCAATGCAGGACAAAGCCTGCTCCCGGCGATACCTTATCGTCACAATTTTATTCTCATATATCGCAGTTTTCTCCTACACTCAGCACATTATTATGTCGATTCTGAGGGAACATAGAAATGTTTACGCATTTACAAGCCCTGTCTGTACTCACGGTCAGAATTACTTGGCAATGAAGGTAAAGCTACGGGGGTGGAGCTTGTGCACATGTACTCCTATGCGAAACGTTGTGCCACGGCGCGCGTTTCGCACGACTGTGGAAAGCGATGGCTGCGCGCAGCCAGCCTTGCATGCCGACTCAGACGCCGCTGAGCGGTCGAGGTACGCATAAAAGGCGCGGCTTTCTGACGCGTTGAAAAATGCAAAGCCACAACCTATAAAATAGGGATGGTAAAATCGATGAACGATTAATCGATTAAAGGCACACGGTTAATCGATTAATCGTAATCGATTTGCGACTTTCAATTAATCGATTAAAACCCTTCGATTAATCGATTACGGCAACCGCTATCCCCCCCCCCCAACTCAGCCCCTTGGCCGGTGCGCATGAGTGCGAGGCGAGCGATGCCGATAGGCAATAGTCGAGCGCACCTACTCTTTTTCACTACAGCGCATATTTGTACGCTAGTACAATGAGCCCAAGCCGTTGGCGGCCCTACCCCATAGAGGCAGAAATGAACTCGCCCTGGTCTCCGTCGCCTACGGCGTCCACCTCTAAGCCCTCCCCAAAGCTTCAGGCGCGCGCAGGGAGCGGTCCCACCCCGACGAGACAGAAATGCACTTGCCCACTTCACTCCGCTCACAGCTTAATGCGTTCGCCTCCTCTCGCCCCCGATTTGTTCTGTCGTGTGCTGGTTAACTGTCGGCAACGTTCACGTGGTGCTTACTTGCTATATTGCGTTATTATTACATTGTGGTGTGTTTTCTGCTTCCTTTGTCATGTCGTAACGGCGAGCAATCGCAAGAGGAGCGCGGTGTGGACAAAATTGGTATTGCGTGACGTGACTGTATGACGAACATAAATGACAGGTCCTAACATGTAAAACATGACATGCAAATTATGTAAAGCATGCTTTGCTCCTTCCTGGCTGCTTCGCATTACATCGATTCCCACAGTGGGTGGGATGTGCCGGCTTTTATTTCTGCATTACAATTTGTAGTCTTTCGGTGGCAGTCACTCACCACGTTATGTGCTCGAGGACATGAGCAGATTGCATTTCTTTGTCCTTTCTTTGAATTTTCAAAAAAAAAATCTTTGGTATTCGATATTCGATTCCAGATCTGAATCTCGCAAAAAAAGCAAAAATGTTCCAAGAGCCAGGTGAATTAATGTTTTTTTAGTAAAAGGCTTACTCCGACTTAACAAGTATCGAGAAAATCCTGAGCACCCGGCTAGTCAACAATAGTTGCTCCTTCGCGGCACGGCTGAGCGTGAGAGAGCGGAGCCCGTAAATCAGCGTCTCGCTGCGTCGCAAAATTGCAATCCGTGGCACTGCGCCTCTGTTTGCAGGTAATTATGGCGGTATGATGCATTGCGTAGTCAGATAAAGGGTCGCCAGGGGTCATAAATGTTCGCAGCGGCAGCGGGGTGTTTTCAACTCAGAAAAGGAATTCTAGAAAAAATCCAGAACGTTTCCGGCGCAGGTAGCTGTTTTGGTCGGTTATACATGACAATACGAAAAAAATTTCGGGGGGGGGGGGGGGGGCCTGAAGCCCCATAAGCCCCCCCCCCCCGGCTACGCCCCTGGTCGACACTGAGGGAGCATAGAAGTAAAATGGCAACTTGGGCGAGTTGGTAACGGTTCATACTTGAAAATAACAGCGCACCTTCAAAACGAAGGTGAGGGTGGGGTCGTGTACAGGGTTCCATTTTCGTGTGGTGGAACGTATTATGGGCAGACGGGACGTTGTGTTAACACGAGACTTAAGGAACACAATGCTTCTTTGAAAACTGTGGCGAGTTCTAATCTGGCATTACATTGCCGTTCGTGTGGATGCTCCCCCGTTTTCGCAGAAACGAAGACTGTTTATAAGCACTGGCAGCAGATAAACAGGGAGGTGGCAGAGGCATATCACATTGTTAAGGAAAAAGATAATTGTGTAAGCCAGGCGTCAGTTGAATTGTGTGACAAAGAGATTGATTTTCTGCGGCAGGTGTTATCATGAGTTCTTTTTACTTACCTTACTTAGACAAGCTAGCGGTAGCAATCCTGGTCACGTGTGCTGCATGAGGCGTATATTTATATATGTGTGTGTGATGCGGAATAAACCTTTGAGTTGCGAGTCAGCGCTTGTTGTGTGTGTCGTTCCTCTCCCTTTAGTGTGCTCGTTTTGAAGGTGCGCTGTTATTTTCAAGTATGGAGCATAGAAGTGTTTACGCATTTACAAGCCCTGTCTGTACTCACGGGCAGAATTACTTGGCAATGAAGGTGTGGGATGCCGTGTCGACGAAAGGACGCATCCCAGCATAAAACATAACGATCGTTTATTTAGCGTAGTAGCAGCAGCGGGGCGAGCATACCCCCGCTAAGCTCGAACGGTTAGAGGAAGACTGAACACTTCCGAGCTTGGCAGCTTGGTTTTTAGCCACCGTCGATGACGTAAGCCTCCGGTGACGCTGCGGTGGCGCTCTCCCTTATCGGAGGCGTGTTGCCGCATGCGGCCGTGTCACGCCGGGCAAGCTGGTGGCGAGGCGGAGGCTGCGCCGGTTTGTGCAGTGTGTCGCCACAAAGGGAAAGCTACGGGTGCGGAGCTCGTGCACATCTACTCCTATGCGAAACATTGTGCTACGGCGCACGTTTCGCACGACTGTAGAAAGCGATGGCTGCGCGCAGCCAGCGTTGCATACCGACGCAGACGCCGCTGAGCGGTCGAGGTATGCATAAAATTCGCGGCTTTCGCACGCGTGGCAAATGCAGAGCTACAACCTATAAAGTGAAGTAAATACAAATATCTCGCTGGAGAGAGCTGCGGCCTGTCTCAACGATGTACACGTAGAAAGTCAATGAGCATGTTTCATATCTCACGCAGAAAATACGGTCACAGTTGTGGGACTGCATTCATTAACGATAGGATATGCTCGATGCGGCTCTGCAACTTTCGCTTAGAAAAAAATGTCTGCCAGTATAGGAAAAGATTTAAAGCCGCCATGGAGGCCCGTAAACATCTAGAAAATTTTGACTTTGCGAGTGCCAATCTCGCGTTTCTGTGGTCGGGTTACGGCTGCTGTGCAGCCGTTACAGATTCTGACGAATGCAAGGAAGATGGTGAAAGACGTCGGAAAGGCTGACCGCAACTTACAAGAAAAATCAACGCTAAAGAATGTCTTATACAATGTTCCAAGGAACTTCATTCATTCATTCATTCATGCACTGTTATGCTTCATTGATAAAGTCATAGCATGCGTTTAAACGCCACCGTTTCGGGAATTTTGTTTTATATTGTAGTGGTTTGGTTAAAGGATACAACTGCAACTACATGTTGTTTTCGCTGTAGTTTTCTTGGTGCAGGTTACACTGTCAAGCAGTTTGCATAGACAGCCGAACAACGCATTGTAACCAGATCGAACACGGTGGCTTTCCGGGATGACAAGGGGTTGGTGCGCCGATGCCATACTGGCTCTATCGACACCGCTGCTCGATCGTTCTCCATTGAATATGTACGCTGTATTGTACAACACGATAGCACAACATTGATGGTCGAGGTAATAATGGTTTTCAGATGCGAAGCAGCTAATGGCGGAGTTCAATTCGGTGGTGGATGTGTGCGTCCTGACCACCCTTACTGCGCATGCGCTAACCCTCTCCACACACCACCTCTCCTACGCTCCCCCCTCTCTCTCCTCTAGGCATCCCTTACGCGTTGTCTACAGCCCCATTGCACATGCGCGCCCCCCTCCCCCCTCTCTCTCCTCTCCTACGCTCACCCCCTTTCTCGCCTCGCAACGCCGACGCAGGCAGCGTCTGCTAGCGAGTTTCTTGATTGAACATTAGCAGTTCCGTGTAGGAATACAACGGATGAGCGAAGCTCCTTAGAAATGGGAAGCAAACGACTATGTACAACCGTCTGCAAAATTTTGGGCACGGCGCAAGCGCCGCGAACGCACCGTTCACCATGCGCCTACTTCTTTTCGTACAGGCTATGCTTTCGTCCATCAACGGAGCCTGTTCGACGGCGTTGGTCTCGCCGCTACCTGTTCCATCAGTAGCGAGCAACGTGACGGCGAACATGGGGAGCGGCACTATCATCTTGGATAAGCCGATGCTACTCTCGTCAACAGGAGGATTCACCACGTCATCAACAAGCCCTATAAAAGACCTGCCGTTCACTGACTGCACCATTGGGCACGGCGCAAGCGCCGCGAACGCACCGTTCACCATGCGCCTACTTTTCGTACTGGTTGGTCATTTTCATTCTGTACGCAGTGATGATCGGGGTCTTGTCATTTTGCCGTGCCCACAAAGATGCCTGCTCATTGCGTATGACTGCTTGTGCATGTGTAGACTTATTTTGTGTGGTGATGTTGAGGAGAATCCAGGGCCAGCGGTCGAAGAAATGTTTGAAACCATTATGGATGGCCAACAAGCTATTATATCTGAAATCTCAGAACTAAAGTCGCGCCTTGAAGCAACAGAAAAGGCTGTTAACAATTTTGGCACACGGTTAGTAAACCTGGAGGATAATGTGCAAACGCTGCAACTTAAAGCTCTCTCAATTGAGGGTATCAGCACATCCATGGAATCTATGCAGGTCATGCTAAAATCGCAACAAACAAAACTAGTAGACTTAGAGGACCGTAGTCGTAGGTCTAATCTGATGATTTTCGGTTTGACCGAGCAGCCAGAGGAAACAGAAACCCTTTTGCGGGACAAAGTTATTAAAGACATCTTCGAAATGAAATTAGGCTTGAGCGTTAAGTCAGTAGCTAGAATCCATAGGCTTGGAAAACCTTCCCCAAAGCGACCAGTTATTCTGTATTTTCAAGATTTCCGCGAAAAAGAAACAGTGCTTAAGAATTCCAAAAAGCTAAAAGGGACGGGCATAAGCATTCAAAATGATTACAGTGCAGACACGTTGCGGAAGCGAAAACTGCTCTGGGAGAGCGCGAGGGAGGATAAAGCAAAAGGCAAGAAGGTGTCACTCGTGCATGATAAGATTCGTATTGCCAGCGAGATGTACGCGTGGGACGTCACGTCTAACTCCCGCAAACTGATAACAAGGCCGAAAAAATCGCCATCGGATAGCTAGCAGTCAACGCCACATCAGCTTCGTTTGCTCAGTTTTAATGCAAGAAGCATTGTTAATAAAGTAGATGAGTTGGAAGAGTTGCTTCTGTTGCATGATCCTCATTTCTGCATTATAACTGAGACATGGTTGCATGCTTTGATTCGGGACGACGAAATTGTTCCGCCAGGCTACCAGTTGTTCCGAACAGATAGAAAGTCTAGAGGTGGGGGGCGTAGCAATCATTGTAAAGCATGGTATCGACGTAATGGTGGCAGACCAGATCGGTGATCATGAAAGCTTGATCTTAAAAGTATTATTCCGAGAAATATCTTTTTTTCTTTGCCCTGTTTATCGACCACCGGATGCTAGCGATGATTTCTTGAGTGAACTGTATGACCACCTTCTAAAGCTCTCCGGTAAGAACCTGATTGTTACTGGAGACTTTCATCTCCCGTCTATTGACTGAAGCCGTTTGCAATATGGGTATTCTACTACCAGCGACATTCTAGTGGATATTATGTACTCCCATAATCTTGAGCAAGTTGTGAAATCTAACACTCGTGGAAATTCCATTTTAGACCTGTTATTTCTCAATGAAAAATTCAGTAATGGTACAGTTCTTGTAGAGCCTGGAATTTCCGATCATAATTTAATATCGTTTAACTGGACTAAAGAGGCTGTAGGAAATCAGAAAACGTATTCTTCGGCTGTAATTAAATATTATAACAAGGCTGACGACACCGCCATTATTGATTATTTGGACATGCACCTTACCAGTGACAGTCATGACGTTGAGCGTTTGTGGCAAACGTTTCGCTCAACTTCAGAGCATTGCATTGCTCATTTCATTCCCACGAGGAAAATTTCTAAGCGTCGCTCAAATCCTTGGATCACTAGGTCCATAATACAGACAAAACGAAAAATAAAGCGGCTCAGAAAGCAGCATAAGACTTCTATGCCACAGTTCAATGAACTAAAACGCGATTTGCTTAAAAAAGTTAGACAGGCAAGAAATAATTTCTTCAACAATACTTTGGCTGAGTTTATTAAGACTGACCCTCCGAAATTTTGGCGCCACATAACTGAAGCTAATGACGAGATACGGAAACTGAAATTGCATGATCGAATTGTGCAGGAACCAAAGGAAATTGCAGAGGTTTTCAATCGATATTTTCAGTCTGTATTTTCTGAGTTAGATGAATACGATTATCAGGGCCCTTTGACAGAACCAGAGAAAAAGCTAGTAGTAACTCAAGAAGGCGTCACCGCCATGCTTCTAAATCTGAATATTAAAAAGTCTGCTGGCTCGGACGGTATTCCAAACACATTTCTTAGGCGCTATGCTGAGCAGATTTCCGGGTTTTTGACTAACATTTTTAACCTATCGGTAACTACAAGTGTGATCCCAAGTGATTGGCGCATTGCACGTGTTATACCCATCCACAAGAAAGGCGACCGGCTTTCGGTAAATAATTACCGCCCTGTCTCACTCATTAGCACGTGTTGCAAGTTGTTGGAGCACGCTGTTGCATGTTACATTCAAGAATTTCTAACCGATCGAGGTCTGTTGTCACCACATCAACACGGCTTCAGAAAATCAATGTCAACAGTTACTCAGTTGGTTTCGACTGTTCACGAGATTTTGGCTGTACTTGATGTCTCTGGGCAGGTTGATATTCTATTTTTAGATTTTTCGAAGGCCTTCGATAAAGTGCCACATGGTAAGCTATTGTATAAGTTAGAACGCCTCGGCCTGCCATCCTTCATTGTTAACTGGATTAGTGCGTATCTTTCCAACAGAAAACACTTTGTAGAAATAAAAAATTCTTCATCCCCTGTGCTTCCTGTTACCTCAGGAGTACCTCAAGGTAGTGTTTTAGGCCCTTTGTTGTTTCTTATTTATGTAAATGATCTGGTTGAAGTGGTTCCCGGCACTGTATCAATTCGGTTGTTTGCTGATGATTGTGTTGTTTTCAAGGAAATCTCGACTACAAATGACCACATCCTATTACAAAACAGTATATGTGCGATCGGAGATTGGTGTAAGCGCTGGGGAATGGTTTTAAACTCTGATAAAACAGTACTGCTCCGTGTAACTAGGAAAAAACTAGTTAGCACATTTGCATATTCAATTAATAACAATCAGGTCGCAGCAGTTGACAAGTTTAAATATTTAGGCGTTACGCTAACAAATAAGTTCACATGGTCAGAACACATATCCGATATTTGTGCAGCCTGTCTCCGGAAATTGTGGTTTCTTAAAAGAAAACTTAAGAAGGCGCCCAGCAGCATAAAACTTCTAGTTTACAATGCCTGCATAAGGTCTAAATTGGAGTACGCATCAATTGTGTGGGATCCGCATTACCAGAAAGATATTTCGCACCTAGAAAACATTCAACGTAAAGCAGTTAGATTTATATTTGGAAAGTACAAACGTCTAGATTCCCCTACAGATTTAATGAAGCTCAATAACATACCGACGCTGGAAGCCCGGAGAAAAGCTAACCGCCTTTCATTCCTTCACAACTGCCTTGCAGGTAAGATCAATTTAGCTCTTCCAGCATCTGTTAAGCGTCTTAGTACAAGAACAACGCGGCACACTCACAATCATTCGTTAGCACCAATCTTCGCTCGCACAAAAGCATTTCGATACAGTTTTTTCCCTCGTACGGTCGCGGATTGTAATTCTTTGCCACATAGCACATTTAGCTTCGACGACTTTGTTAGTGATATGCAATGTCATGTTTTGAAGACTTAGCGCTCTTAGTTCTGACCATGTCTCGTTATCTTGTTCCCACCACATGTTTGTTCCTTCTGTTTGAAGGTCCTATCTGTAAAATGTTAGCCATACTAGCTTTTATCGTACGTTTTGTTTCTTATGTTCACCTTTTTGCGTTGTTTGTATATTTAATTTTGTATTGTATGTGAAGCCCATCCTGCTTGAGCCAAAATGTTGGCTTGCAGTATTTCAAATAAATAAATAAGTCTGGACGCGCGAGCGACGACCGCAATCAGATAAAACTGCATCGCCGCGCCATCTGACGTGGAAAGTGCGTGTGCCCGTCCTTTCAATCTCGCAGGCATATCTTTTTATTCGCTTGCAGCGGACCAGTGACTACATGTAGCGTTTTGCGCTAGGCGTCGCTTTCTTTCTTCAATTCGTGACGCGCTCAATTCGGCGGGGGGCACGGTGGCGGTGAAGTGTACGCGGCTCGCTATGTCCCGATTAAAGAGATCGCACATCTTGTCTGAGTAGCAAACCGGTGCCACACATATCATTGCTTCTCTTCTCTGCACGTTCATTTTAGTTGAAGCGTACCATGTGATACTGAAACACGAAAGAGAACACCGAAAACGAAAAGGCGTTTAGCCGAAACAACGCTTCAGCTTATTAGCATAATATACCAAGAGACAGGCAGATGACCTTGCACCTGTATCAAAATAGGCGAATGGACTAGAAAAAAAGAAAAAACGCTGGCTATAATCGGCGAGGTCATGGGTTGGCCTTGAAAGAACAAAAAAGGAAAGCAACTGAGGGTTAGCGAAAAATAGCAACGGCGAAACTTATCACCTCTGTCCCCCCTCACCCCCCTTTATAGCAAAAATTTAATAGTGCGTGAAGTGGCCGTTCACGGAAATAATTTCAGACATCCTTCTCGGCATAGATTTGTATAGCGAGGCGACATAAGTATTGAGTTGTCATTAAAAACAGTGAAACCGTTGCATCACGTGGTCACACTCTGACACTGATCGGCAAGTTTTCGGACAGGATGCCAAGCGATGCACATCTTCGGAACTATTTGCTGCGATCACGCTTCTGCAGAGCTTGCGATATCCTCTATAGAGAGCATGTAAGTCACAACGCGTTCCGCGTGGCTGCACAAAGATAGAGAAACGCGTGGCAGCAGCGACGAACTCAGAACAGCTGAGTGACAGCTCAACAGAACTTAGCGTGTTCATCAATGAGTTGAAGTTCCCTGCATCTCTGTACTCTAAGTTTGGGCCTCTTCGAACCGCGATAAAACGAGGAGGACTCTTGAGCTTCGCCTCCAAGAGTAGAACACGATAACCTGATCGGGCCTAGTTGGCATCGCCTTCTCCATAATTAGCCTCAACGTGCCGTGAGGAAAAGGAAGCCTGTGCGCGTAACATTCAACACATTTTTTCCACGCAGAACGCGCTGATTTTTCGTTCACTACCAACGACGCTTACGTAGACACCGACACCGGAATTTCTGCGAAAGGAGCTTTTAACGCCAGCTCGATAAACAAAAAGTTTGGCTGCTCTGCGTTGTCTGTTAAGCGAGCCGCGTACACTTCACCGCCACCATGCCCCCGTCGAACTGAGCGCGTCACGGATTGAAGAAAGAAAGCGACGCCTAGCGCAAAACGCTACATGTAATCACCTGGTCCGCTGCAAGCGAGTAAAAAGATAGGGCTGCCAAATTGAAAGGACGCGCATGCGGACTCGCCACGTCAGATGGCGCGGCGATGCAGTTTTATCTGACTGCGGTCGTCGCTCGCACGTCCCGACTTATTTTGCCGACGGGTGTACATTTTGAAACGGTTGGCGGCGTTGGCGCTTAGATTCGGCCGCTCTAGCACGTACGGTAGGATCCTGTCGGCGTAACCTTTGTAGCTCCGCTCGTCGTGCTTTCAACCGCAGGACCCTGTTGCCGGGCTCATCTTGCTGCCGCTGCCCTGGCTTTGCGTTCCGCATCCTTGCCAAGCTGCTTATCGTCTTCATCATATTCACGTTTACGTTTCTGAGGACGACTATCCATATTCTGTGAGGAGCCCTAAGTAATAAATGTCAAGTGGGTCCTTATTTTTTATATATATATATATATGTACAAACATGGTTTTCGGTAAATTTTATTGTCGTTTATAAACGCGAACTGTTTTTGCGCCGCGCACCTTGTTTTTTGCGCAACGCGCGCCGAACGTACCGACACAACGATGGAAATCGATTTAATGTTTGCGTTTAACGTTACTAGGTTGATCAAGCCAAGGACAAATACGCAGGTATCTTCCATGAGCGAATCGGTCACTCCGTTGTCCCCATGTTTACGTCACTTTGTCTCGAACAATAGGCGAAGCCACTTGACCGAACGTGTAACTTTTAGTGTTTCGTGGTGACTGCACGAGCTCAAATGACGAACGCGCAGTTACATTGCATAATTTCGTGTGGTTTCCCGCACATAAAGTTCAAAGCCAATTCCACCCGAAATGAAAACTGTGCGAACTGCGGAGTATTGATTCCCCAGTGAATGGCTTTTGTGTGTATTAACACGGTGACTTTAAAGAGCTCGTTTCGCAGAAATTCCGAGGTTGGTGTCGCCGATGTCGGCAGAGGCGTCTTTGGCAGTGAGCAAAAAAGCATCGTCGGCGGTGTGCGAAAATGCCAGTTAGATATGCAAATAAAGGTAGGAGCCGGAGGGCGATTGCGCATGGCTTTCCTTACTGCACGCTTTAGGTCTCCACCGAGAAGCGTGTGCGTGTGTGTGTGTGTGTGTGTGTGTGTGTGTGTGTGTGTTTGTGTGTGTGTGTGTGTGTGTGTGTGTGTGTGTGTGTGTGTGTGTGTGTGTGTGTGTGTGTGTGTGTGTGTGTGTGTGGATATCGCTGTCACGTTCAACTAAAGGCGAAGCTTTAGTGTCCCCCATTTTTTTGTTTATCAGCTGTCCTTTTTTGTCTATTTGCTCTGTTATGTTCTTCTGTTGTGATTACGTTATATATTGTGTCCGTTCTTGTTCTTTTAGGGGCGAAGCTCCTTAAGCCGTGGGTCGTGCGTCCCCGTTGTATGTAGCCACCTCTCGTTTAGTACTTGTATATGACGAATATATTTAGGGGCGAAGCTCCTTATGGCATTACCTCCGCGGTCCTCGAGGGTCCATGCACTCTGAGTAGCCAGTAGGTACTGGATTTCGACCTCCAAGCTAGTGCCTGTGTGAGATGTCTCCTGTGCGTGATTAAACAATAAAAAAATTCACGACGTACATGTAAAATTAAAGTGAGCTGCGAGTCGCCATGACTCTCATCGACCCTTTAGTATAAATGCGCCCGATCTCACGTCGTTGATGATGTACTGCGCAGAATTTGCGGAAGATTACCGGTTTACCGCATTCACTCCGTGGATATGGTGTCGTCATCTCCAGTTCTCGTCTCGTTTCTTAGAGGGCGCTGTCCTATAGACATGCGTACAATATGGCGGTTGGGTGCAGGTACGCTAGATGGCGTTGGCGGTGCAGCTGCTCTTCGATTGCGCGGACCGCCGTACGAGTGCGCTTGCCGGATCGTGCTGCTATCGCGTTAATAGACAAAGATAATTAATTTAATGCGCTTTCCACAAACTGCCGCGTCTAGCGGCCGCACTGTGAACTAGAGGAGGTGACGTTTCCGGACGT
>JALIZH010019292.1:0-12456 GCA_030522465.1 Rhipicephalus appendiculatus
GGTGTGATGACATTGGCTTTCTTGTAAGTCCATTAACTCTAACAGACGGCGAACCCTTCAAATGAAATGGCGCATACAGCTTTTTGTTGCATTTCGTTAGAGAGCCGGTCTATCAAAGAGACTGCGCTGGTCTCGAATCATTGGTGCTTTATCATTAAACTAAAAGCTAATTTTTTACATAAAACATCCAGTGTCATGTCCTCTATTTTAAACTATAACCTTTTCCCAACCACGCAGATTTATATCCAATGTCCAAGTTTATATTTCTGTTCCTAGATTTCGCAAAGGCTAGCAATACCCGTAGGCCATAAAATTTAAAGTTTGGCGGAAGCCCGTCTGGTCGGGATGATACATGGAGAAGGCTAAAAAGCCCCGAGGCACTGCGCCGGCCAAAGTGAAAATTAAAACACACAGAAAAAGACGTTTCGGCTCCCACACGGGGAGTCTTGTTCACAAATGAAATCTTTGTGAAGAAAGCTCCCGGTTTCGGTACCCGTGTGGGAGCCGAAACGTCTTTTTCTGTGTGTTTTAATTTTCACTTTGGCCGGCGCAGTGCCTCGGGGCTTCTTACCTTTCTCCACCCATAGGCCAGTTTCTCCGAAGGAAACTAAGCTTTTTTTATTTAAAACGCTCATTCGCCCAATATTAGACTACGCATCTGTCGTTTGGAACCCGTATAAGCAGTGTGAGATTATTAGAAAAAAGCGGTAAGATTCATATGTCATCGTTATGACCGTGACTTCTCACCCTCTTCTACTCTTTCTTCACTGAACTTAACCCTCTATTGCATGAATTATGATAAAATCAATTGAAAAATTATTTGACCATTTTTTATCATTAACTACATGAAGAATAACATGTACAAAAATTTTCAGATTTATTGTGACTGTATTAATGAAAATAGAGGTTTGTGCCAAATATGGCACACTATGCAAGTGGGCGAGCAAACTTGCTGCCATGGATGAAAAACAAAATCTCACTGATTGCGGTCTTTTTAGCTTGATTAGTGGAATAAAGCAAAGCAATTGCTTCCTGTATTCAGGCATAATTGAACATTTTGGTTAGTGCATCTGACTAGCGACATCTACGTGCAAGATGGCCGCTTACACGTTTGGCTCTTCGCATGGTGCCGCCTTGCTGCACTTTCCTGCCCGAATTTCCAACCGCTGACTTGTGGTTGTGAGCGTCAGTTGCCAACAAATCGTAAAAGCTAAATATCGCCGTGCAGTGGTTAGACTTCACATAATTTTTTCGTGCACCCACGCCAATCATGTAACAAAAAATTGCCAGGTGCTGCTGTTGACACTCGATATTTTCGTGAAGTATCGCAAAACCTACCACCACAACTGAAATCTGGCAAAAACAAGCTGTGCTGCATGATCTCAGAGGATTTCTTTTTGTTTGTATTTGCACTGTGCAACAAAACATAGATGCCATCATATTGCACATTTCATCACTCACATGCATACTGTGCCAAATATGGCACATACCGATTTCCGACTATATACCATAGTGGAAAACGGAATCGAGAAGAGCCTTAATGAGCATAAATTTTCAAAGCCACGAGATATGCCAAAATATTTTTTTCTTTCTTTTGCAACGAGAAAATGGTTGCAAGAAAAATATAGAAGTCACTGTTGTTCATGATCCAAGCTTGCACGTGCACCGTGAAATCTATTCCATGTCTAGATTTCATACTGCTCGAGGGCTGGCAGTGCTTTTTTATATTTAGTGCACGTAACTATAAGGATTACTCTAACTGTGTCAGACTCTCCACTGGTCCTCTTGCGCCCGCTATAAAAAATGTTAATCGGTATGTGCCAAATATGGTACGCCATGCAATAGAGGGTTAACTTCGCTCTCTTCGCGTCGCCGAATAGAGTCATTGAAATTCTTGCATAGCATTGTGACGTCTTCAGTTAAACTATCAAGCGTCAAGGACTACATAAACTTTGCACCTCAGTCAACGACAAGAAGCTTTCATAACTTAAACTTAACGCCTTACTATGCTCGAACTAACATGTTCAAGTTCAGGTTCTTCCCTCATTCTATTGAAGACTGGAATTCGTTACCTGGTTCGACTCGTTCCACGCCCATCGCCCAATTTGGTAGCCAACATTCATGACATGCGTTTGTAACATACCCTCGTCTACTTGTCTTTGGTATTAGCTTTTGAGTTGCATTGTTTCTTTGTTCTATTTTTTCATTCATGCTCATCACATGTTTGTGCACTTTAACCTTGTATAAACACATATCTGTATTATTTTACCTCTTTACATAACTTTCATTTCTGTTTGTTCCGCGTATCTTTGTACCCCCCACTCCTGCCATAGCGCACCTAGCGCTGCAGTATGTATAAATAAATAACTAAATAAATAAATAAATAAATAAATAAATAAATTAATTAATAATTAATAAATAAATATTTGAATGCAGCACAAACACTAAAATTCTCTTGTACGCTTGTGTAATGCTATCAAAATTATTTGAAACGGCTGCCATAAGGTATCCTTCATAAGCCATTATGTGTTTTGACAGTTGTGCTATAATGCTAACAATGCTTATCACAATATTGGCGTTATCGACAACAGTCACCCACACTGCAGCCTCAAGACATTTTCTTGAATTTTATTTCTTCGTAGTTTCAAATTTATTGCAATTCATTCTTATAGCATAGCATGCCTGCAAAATAGAAGCGCCTTTACAAAATATCTTCAAGCGCAAACTGGGAAGTTGGAACTGCGTATGCATTAGATACAAAGAGGAGCGTTGCATGTGGGCACGAGGCGTCACGCGTGCTTTCTTCTAATTGCAAGAAGCCCCAATTCAGGCAGCACGTTGCTAGCTCGTACGAAAGCGGTCGATGGAATTTCACGCCTTTGAAAGGCCGCATTCAGAGCTCGCTCAATTTTTTCGACTGAATGGCGAATAACTCTCGACAGTTTTGCATGACGCTCCAGCGTGGCTTGATATCCCTGAAAGCTTATGTGAGAAATAAATAGGCTGGTGCATCGCGGACACGCTTGGACGTGAAGTTAGCGTTTTCCGGTCGTAAACAAATTTCATTTCGTTCCTTGTAAATTACTACTGCTTTTTGACAGCACCATGTGCGGATTTACATACCTGAACGAAAAACAATTGCACAGCAGTAAGCTTAGGTGGTGTATCCTTCTTGAAACTGGCGTGAAGCATCCATTACCACAAGGAACAATATAAACTACTAAACGTCAAATAAATGAAGTTAGCAACATTTACGTAAAACAGGTATTGCCTTTCTCTGCTACCGGAAAATCTACGGTATGATGAGGCGTAGTGTAGGGCAAAGCTAGTATTGCGATAGCAATTATGTTGACACTCACGGCGTATTTTAGCCGTCGCCGTCTCCGTCATGTCCCGGATATGTATTCGTATGTATATATGTATATAATAGACACAAGGAAAAATAAATTAGCAGAAAATAATTCAGAAGCACCCGACCAGGGATACGAACCAGCGACCCCTTGCCCCGCAGCGCGCTGCGTTAGACAGCTCAACTACGTGTCATCTATGTTCCAGCGTGATAACGGCGAGCTATTTATATACACCATTTACAGCTCGCGGTACGCAGATCTCGGAGGAGCTTGAGTGTGTTTTGTATCACGCAAAGCTCCAACATTTTCTTTCACTTGGCAAACTGCCCTTGAGACGCGCACGAATAGCCCCTTTCTGTACCCACGAAAAAAAAAAATACACGCCGGAAGCACGTTGCGTCAGACGCCACCACATGGCAGGAGATGCAGAGGGGTCACTGCATGCTCGGCAGTTTAAAATAAAAAGAAATATCCAGGAGCGTCGTTTCTTCATTGTCGACACTTGCAGCGCGTTTCTCTAACACATAGACGTAAGAACTGTGGCAGATAGTTCACGCTTGTCCCATCTATACATGCGCGTTCTTGTGGAGCGTCGTTCTTTGTGCTTCACCGGCGCGTTAGAAGTGTCGAGCTGCTAGTCGTTCTTCGTGTGACATTCCAATTTCTTGCTATTGCATTCGTTGCTTCTCTCTTGCGGCGAAACTGTGACTTCTTTTTATGTTTTTCTTTCACTGATTTCATGACGGTAAATTTTATTTTCATCTGCTGCTTTGTAATATATGTTAGCTCATTTGTTTTACTACCTTCAAGAATGCAGGGGAGATGCAGCTTTGTAGGCAACATCTAAGTGTAGAAATATATGGGTTGAGTCATTTTGCCTCAGCTGTAGCTGAAAAAAAAAATCTATAGGCACTCTCACAAGCTCCTGTAGTTATTTGTATTGGTTAGAACGTCAATTTTTCTAAGCACGCATTGCCTTGCGCTACGAGCAGATCAATGTTTTGTACTTATTCATCTTTGGAAATTTTTTGAAGTGTGAAGCACCTTAGGGGACCGTGCTGTCGGACGCTGCCGCATGCCATGATCGTATGCTGTCGTTGTCCCTTGGCGTAACGCAGGCACAAGCACATGTAGCACAACCAGTGTTGCCAGATGCTAGCAAGGAAACAACCGAATTCTCTCACAAGAAGCCCAAAAAATCGAAAAACATAATGATTTTTCAATTTTTGATAAATATTTTTAATTATGATTAAAGAAATGTCACTCAAATAGCAAGGAGAGTTTAAAAATCACCTGAAAGGGGGGCGCGAAATCTGCCCCATACATTGACTAAATACGACGGGGGGGGGGGGGGGGGGGGCGCTGCAATGAACCTTCACCCGCCTTGATAGAGAAGCCTGCACACGCCTATACACTCAACTACTCAAAGTCATCGACAAACTCGCGATTATATATATATATATATATATATATATATATATATATATATATATATATATATACGTAGATTATGAAGAATCTGGCTTCGGTTGCCGTAGAACAAAATAGGAAAAATATATATACGCTTCTAAAAAACTGTTTATTGGTGACGTTTCGATCGGAGACCGATCTTCATCGAGACAAAATTTACCAGGCGCCGATGCGCTTTTATATCATCGCCGTGCCGAGAGAAAAAAGAAAAAGAAAAGAAAGAAAGTGAGAAGAAGCGTACATACTGATAAGTGGTCACACGACCACGTGCGCGTACTGCTACATGCGCATAGCACCTGTATTTGGAAAAAATAAATAAATAAATAAATAAAACGGTGCAAAAATAAACGAGTGGCCAAAAAAGAGAGAGTGGTCACACGACCATGTGCGCGTATTTCTACATAGACATAAACATGTGTTTTCTAAAAAAAAAAAAAAAACGAAAACACGAGGTGGACATGTTAAGTACATTCCTGTGGTGTCCCCGGCACATACCAAGATGTACGAAGAAGCATGTTTCAAGAAAAACGTGAACAAACCAAAAATATGTAGATTACATCGATGGTGCAGGTGGGCACGTTAAGCACATTCCAGTGGTACATTGTGAAGGTTCACTACGCAGGCTCATCTCTTCCCGGAGCTTGAACACAACAACACAGTACATTCCTTTCGTCCATTGTCACGTCCCACCTATTCTCCCCTGCCCCTCCTTAGCTGCTCCTGAAGCCTAGTGAGGGGGGTCTACGTTCCTACGATCTCCGGTCTGTGGCTCAAGAATAATATAGAAGAAAATGGAGAGTGTTTTTCACACTTTTGACGTGGGGTTCGAATAAGTAATTCACTCGGTTGTCTGAGGAGGGATTTCATTGTAGGGGGGAATTATTCGAAAGTTGCTCACCCTTCTCGGAATGCGCGTGCAGACCTTGCATGCCCGACAACGTGTTCCGAGTGATATGCGAAAAAATACTAATAAAAAAAGGGAAAGAAGTTTGGTTAGAATCATTATTATCCTGAATCTTCCAGAGCGCGGATTGAAGACAGTGTACCCGGAGTGATATTTAGACCAGCCTTTAATGTATCAAATTTATAAATCATGTATGATTCGCGCTGCTCACGCTCCCTTGTACTGGAGAAACCGCTTTGTAAGAGTGTGACCTTGATGGAATCAAACGGGTGGTTTTCGGAGTTTATATGCCGAGACAGAGGCAGATCCGGAAGCGAATGAGCATGTGAACGATGGTTATTGAAGCGGGTGCGGAAGGCCGTGTCAGTCTGACCTATGTAGTGAATACTGCATATTCCGCACTCGAGAAGGTATATTACATTAGAGCTGTCGCAGTTAAGGTTTGAGTGAATGGAGTATTTGAAATTGGAATGTGTGCTTTGAGCAACGTTGGTTACCTGTATGTGTTTGCACACCTTGCAGCGGGCCTTGCCGCATGGCTGACATCCAGTTATAGGTGTCTTATCGGTTTTTGAACGAACAAGATAATCTTTAATGTTTTTGGGGCGTCTATATACAACTCGCGGAGGGGAAGGGAAAATTTTTGATAGCCGTTCACTCTGTTGTAAGATGTTAAAGTGTTTCTTTAGAATTTTGTTTACGTTGGGGGGGGTTGCTCCCAAATGTTAGAACTAAGTTTTTCCGTCCCTCTTGTTTTAATTCTTTCTGCTGGTAAAGTAGCTGCTGGCGATATAGGTTTGCCGCTTTATGTATGGCGTCGTTGACTATAGAAGGAGGATAATGTTGCTTTGCAAGTATGTTGCGCAAGTTCTCTGCGTTGGCCTCAAAGTCTTCGGGGCGGGAGCAAATTCTTTTGAATCGGTGGGCCTGCGAGTACGGAATGGACGTCTTGGAGTGACGAATGTAACAGCTATCGAAATGAAGGTATTGCTGCCTGTCTGTAGGCTTTTTGTAAACGTTAGTAGTTAATGATCCGTCTTTTACCTTTACGTGGACGTCTAGGAAATTTATTTCAGTTGTTGAGTATGCACAGGTGAATGTTATGTCTGGATGAACTTTGTTGAAAGATTCTATAAAATTAATTAAGCTCTCTTGCGTATCCGTCCAAATAATAAAAATATCATCTAAGAAGAGTCTGTAAAGAAGTGGCTTAATTTTCTGGGTTGATAGAAACTTAATTTCAAGATCATTCATAAAGATGTTTGCGTAGTTAGGTGCCATACGAGTCCCCATAGCAGTGCCATTAATTTGTAAATAGTATTGGTTATGAAACTCGAAGCTGTTCAGTTGAAGTACCAGCTTAGCAAGGGTTTCAATGACTGTTGGGTTTGGTGAGTCATCCAATTTATGCGCACTATAACACTCTACTAATGTTTTGATGCCGTCACTATGCGGAATATTGGTGTACAGGGAAGTTACATCAAGAGTTACAAGGAAGGCACCATCAGGGATTTTTACATCTTTGATCGTCCTAATGAAGTGGTTGGTATCACGTAGGTAGGAGGGATGTTTAGGCGGTATGTTCTTAATTAAGGAGTCTATGTAACTTGATATTGGTTCGGTGAGTGTACCTCTTCCTGAAATTATTGGTCGGCCGGGGTTTCCTTTTTTGTGTATTTTCGGAAGCATATAAAACCGTCCTGGTGTGGCACGTGCTACAGTAAGCGCCCTAGAAAGTTTGGGATCTAACTCTCCGAGCTCTACCAGATCATGGAGTACGGTGGTTATTATTGCTTGATGTTCTAGTGTTGGATCTTTATCAAGTGGTTTGTAGAAAGAGGTGTTAGTTAATTGGCGGGTGCCCTCTTGGATATAGTCGGATTTATTTAATATTACAATCCCTCCCCATTTATCCGCTGGTTTTATGACGATATCTGTTCGATCACTGAGTGTCTTAAGTGCTTCATACTCCTTTCTTGAGAGGTTTTTGGCTACTGCAGGTCTGTGTGTGTTATATTCCCGCAGTATGTCTTTTTGGACGGCTTCGATGTAGGTATCTAGATGCCTCTCCCGCTGAGAGCTTGGTGTCCACTGTTGCCTTGAACTAGAAGGTATTATGGTAGTGGTTTCCCTCTGGGGGTTTGTCGAAAAAGTATTCCTCTAGGCGAAGATTCCGTGCGAAGTTATCGAGGTCTTGTAATAAGGAGAACTGATTGTATCGGCCAGTAGTGGGGCAAAATGTGAGTCCGCGGGAGATTACTGCTCGTTCATGACTACTAAGTTGAACGTTGGAGAGGTTAATTATGTTTTCTTCTATGTTGTTTTGTGTGTTAGTAGTGCCTCTCGGCGGGTCGTTAAAGGTTTTATGCGTGCTTTCAAGTTGTGACACAACCACTGGTTGAGGGCCCTCTGGATTGCCGATGTAGAGCTCGCAGAAGTACGGAAGTTTATCCCTTGCCATTTTTTTCTCCTTAATTTTCAGGATTTCCTCTGTCCTCTTTTTTCTCAAAACGTTCTAGTTCAGCAACTTCTATAGTGGCTAGGGAAGTATTAGATCTAGCTTGACGTTCCGCCGCCCTCAGAGACGCGAGCACCCTTTCACAGCGCGCCACAACGAGTTCGGTTAGTGTTAGTGAAGCAGATTTCAGAATTAGATTACATTGTTGGGTTTTTTAGAACAGTTTTTTAGAAGCGTATATATATATATATATATATATATATATATATATATATATATATATATATATATATATATATATATATATATATATATATATATTCTGAAGTTTGAAGTTGAATCCGTGTTGCGGGCATATAGAGAATATAGATAATCTTACTACACAAAACTATTTTAGTGAACGACAAACGCGCAACGGTGAACGTGATGATCACTAAAATAATTATAATTGCTGGGACAATGCGAAGCAGCCGCAAAAAGACCCGGCAAGCGACCGGAAAATTCTGCAAGCACATCGGCGATTAATGAACCCAAATTTCGCTTATTATAAGGGAAACTGGGAATTCTGAGCTGCACATATTGAGCGCTCGCTCGCACCAAAGATAATTCTTCTTCCTCGTGTTCTTCTTACGGTAGACTTAGCGCAAGAAACGAAGACGATAGAATGACTACACAAACACAGCGCAAACTATCACTCAACTACTCAAACCATTCCGTATGTTCACGGGGTATCCCATAGGTTGAAAAAAGTGGGAACTAGGTTCGGATGCAGTGTGTTTTTTTTTTGGCTGCAGACAAGCTTGGGCGGATTTGCGCTGCTGCTGGTAAGATGTTATCAGGGCAGAGCAAGCGGGACCGCGGGTGTGCTGTCAAACACCGCGATAAATAGGTTGAGTGTGGCAGGGAAGTATTGTATCATATACCGTTATCTTGTGGAAAATGCTATGTCGGGCAGACGGGTCGGTGTATGAATGACAGATTATTAGATCATAAGGCTTCATTGAAGGGGACACCTTGTTCTAACCTTTCATTACATTGCAGGGAGTGCGGCTGTGCACCCTTGCTGTCAGAAGCTAAGGTGCTCTCAAGATTAAAAGAGAAAGTTGCGCGAGAAATCGAGGAAGCGTTTTATATTAACAGATCTGGCGAGACATGCGTAGCGAGGCCCTCTATCACGTTGCATGCCACTGAGATAGATTACTTGAGCGCCAGCCACTAAATGATATCTTGTTTGCTCATGTTCTTTTTTGACCTCGTGACTTTTTTCACGTGTATATATATGTGTGTTTTTTCAAGTAAACTCAGTTGATAGTTTGCGCTGTGTTTGTGTAGTCCTTCTATCGTCTTCGTTTTTTGCGCCAAGTCTACCGTAAGAATGAACCAACTCGCCCAACAAGCCACTCTTCTCTTGTTCTTCGAGCGCCTTGTGAATGATATTAAGTGCGGAGCACATTAGGGGTCCGGGCTGTCCTACGCTGTCGTATGCTATATTATGCTGTCGTCGCTTGGCGCAACGCAGGCAAAATCACGTATAAAAATAGAAAAGAGGAAGCAAGCGCGACATAAAGAAAAAAAAGAAAGGCAGAAATAGGAAGAAAAATGCAAATGAAGAGAAAAATACACAATAAAACTGGAGAACAAGGCAGAAAGCGAGGAGGAAAGACAGAGAATACCGAAGAGAAATAAATAAGGCTCCCCAGCCTCGCACTTCTTTTAGGCTTAGCGCCACTAGCGCGAATCTGCCTTAATTTTTTTTTACCTTCTATAGATGTGGAGCTAAGAGTTATTTAGGCGCGTCTTGTATCTACTAGCATTATTTCGAATCGCACTTTCTACTTCGATTGTGGAACGTAGTAAAGCGGGGTTTACTTAGCCTTCAAAATGAGCTGCTGGTAAGGGAAATTATGAAATATTTCTTGTCTCCATAGATAGGACTAGAATGCTAGGCGAGGTTAAATGTTTCCATTAAACAAGGATGCTACTTAGACGTGGAGAGGTTTTGTGAATGAGCTATCAGATTGTAGTTGCTCTCCAAAACTGCAGACTTACTCGCTTCATTTGGCATTCGCACTTTAAGCAAGATTTTCCAAGTGTCTGTCTCGAACCGGGAAAGATGTGGTGATGCGGGTAACACATGAAATATAAGCCTAAACATTCGTTGACCACTGAATGATTGCATTTATTATACACAAAGAACAAAATGCATTCAGCTATTGAGGAGCGCCCTGTTACGTGTGCACAGAAATAGAATGCGAAAAAACGGATTGAAATTTAACTACAGTAACCAGGGAATCGATCCAGCAGATGACAGTTTCTGTGCCTTCGTCTGTAAAGTATCATTGGGACAGCCGACTATCGGTAGGATGAACCCTTCTTGGAAAATCATCATGTCTTCTAATTGCACAGTGCTCTCCTTAGCAGCCTCATCACTGGGGCTTAGCCTTTGGCTGATAAAAGAGGTAGGACGGCTTACAATGACACATTCTAGTAAAGCCTGCTAACTGCGACATCAATGACATTACCCAAAACTTTACCCCCTTACTCACCTCCCTGTGTGTTCAAGTGGCAAACAACAAGTAGTCTAGTTAACCTCTCCGCCTTTCCTGTATTACTTTTCTATATCTCTGTCTTAGCGAGATTCATTCGCGGTTCGGTCGATAAGTTCTGCGAGCTCCAATCGCATCCTTTCAAGTGTGAGATTGGAGCTCGCACCCCTGCATCGCAGCCATCGGCCTCTTTTATCTGGACGTGCAAGTTGCCGTTCATAGGAGGTCATTGCACCCGGTGCCCATTTGAAACCCCTTAATGAAAAACCAGCCGTCCGTAGAGGGCTTCTCGAATCCGTCAAGTGGGAGATCGGCTGGAAAACAACGCATGCGAGACGCCGCGCGCTCGGATGCGACGCTCTCCCTCCGCATGAATAGCGTTCCCGACAACGACTTCTCAGTTCGCTCTTGAAAGAGCTTTTGCTAGAGCGCTTCCCTTTTCTAAGGATGTGCTGCGATTGCAACAATTTACCGCAACTTGTCAGAAACAGTGCAGAACTAAAATTCAAATGAAAGTGTTCTGGCTCCATTGTGTTGTGTATTCTAATATTATATAATAATGACTAAATAGGCGTGTTTAACTTTCGCAGACGGTGAAATTGATCGGAGGGAGACGGCTTAGTGGAATGACTCTTGATTTTTGTTATAATATCTCGGAGCTCTCAGCGTTCGTCCTTTACACACCTGCAAAAGAATATTCACGTTAACGATCAATACTGCGGACGCAGACGCAGCCTCTAGAGATCCCATCCGCGTGCACTGGGAGACTGTGTTGCAGAGCTCTGCCTTTTACGACCAACTTTGCGCTGTCCAGCAGGCCGAGGACGCCACTAGGAGTCAAGAACTCATGGCTGTCACTTAGGCGGAACCTTTTGTCCGTCCCACCAACTTGCAGGCCGTTTCAATAGAGTTGTATATCTATCTATCTATCTATCTATCTATCTATCTATCTATCTATCTATCTATCTATCTATCTATCTATCTATCTATCTATCTATCTATCTATCTATCTATCTATCTATCTATCTATCTATCTATCTATCTATCTGTCTCTCTATCTATCTATCTATCTATCTATCTATCTATCTATCTATCTATCTATCTATCTATCTATCTATCTATCTATCTATCTATCTATCTATCTATCTATCTAGCCGCCTACGTCTGGGTGGTCTCGCGATCGCCTCTTCAACTTGGGTAGACTAAAATTAGTATGTGAGGGTAAGAGGGAGTGACGAATATGTCTGGCTAATCATGACATGACCAACGTGAAATTCCTCTCACTTACGTCGCCAAACACTTCAATGGCCTTCAATGGCAAAGCCTTTTCCCCAGGAAGACTGGCCGGCGCTCACGAAAACACGGCCTTCTAAGCAGCCTTCATGCGCCATACTTCCAGTGAAAGCCATTTCTGCTGTTGACGAGGCTTCGACAGTAGATCGTCAAATCGTTCCTATGCTGCGATCTATTGTGAGTGTCATTAGAGGTCTTCTGACAAGCATTGATACGCCATCTGCTAGAAGCGGGCTACAAGTGCTGGACGCGTTGAGCCCAGTCCTAGCAAGCCTCGAGTGAAGCCATGGCCGACAACCACAGGTCGTTTCGACAAGAGGTCAGAGAATGATCGATTATTCAGTGGAACGCGAGAGGTCTTAGATCTCGTATCTCTGATTTCCGTCAGTTGTTCGTCAATACCGATTTCCAATCATGGTCATATGTGAACCAAAA
>JALIZH010019293.1:0-18721 GCA_030522465.1 Rhipicephalus appendiculatus
TGCGCATCTCTGCGTGATGCAGAATTTTCGACATACTCTGCAAATGTTCACTTCAGGCAACGCTTGCAATAGCCTTTTGTAGATCCGGGCTATTCTAAAATGAATAATGAGTCTTAGCTCAACGAGCGCATGCTGTCTAAACAAGTGCATCTTAAGTTATTTCTTAACCACGCACAAACCAATCAACCGCAACAAAATGTAATAGATAGAGACAAAATAATGTTTACGCACCACAGCTATTGCGAATGCCCCATCTGTGATGACTGACCCATCCGTATAACCAGCACTTCATTCACAGTTTATTTGTATGAAAACACTTAGCCAATACCACATTTTTTGCACACGACACTACAACAGAACTTAGGGATCTTGAAAAAAATGAAGCGGCAGAAATACGAAACAAGGACACAATGCTAGCGATTAACATAGGTATATTGTTGCACATTCAGAAAGCACCGAAGCCGGAAAAACCTGCATTCGACATGGAGCTTCTAAAATATACATATACAAGGAGTAGGTACACCTTTGTGTGTCTATAAAAAGACAACGAAGAAAGAACAACGAATGAGTTCCGCACCTAACAAAGATAGTCACATGCAATGCCTCATAATAGGCTTTTAAGCGTCTGATTTGACAGCTAACCTGATGTAGTCCTAATAGAACGGCAAACACTGAAAGAAAAAAAAACCAACAGACGAAGCCTGTAGGTATGATCTTTCCCGGCGCACATAAAGGAACGCCGCTGAATATACGTGCGCTGTCGTTTTCATCACTGAAGGCTAAAAAGGGCAGCGATCCCCTGCCTTTTTATTATTGACTCTGAGCGCCACGCACACCGACAATAGGCCTAGAGTGGCGGGCCGCTCGCACCCGGAGGGCGCCCCTACTACGAGGGGGGCGCCGTCTGGTACTTGCGCTCCCTCCCTAGTGGTTCGGTTAATCACGTCTGCACACACAACCGCGCTTGCAGACAACGCCTTTGTTCACCCTCCAACAGAGTCAAGCTGCGCACAAAAAAGCCTTTCTTTTTTTGTTGTCATAGCAAACATCCCGCTGTGAAGGAGGGACTGTGACTCAAATCAGGACAAACTAGGGGCTAATTGACTTCCGAGCACCAGAGTTCCCTACCTCCCTCTTGACGCGTCAGAACCCAATGGGCGTTTCTGTATGCCTTCTTTTTAATGGCTGTGCTTGGCTCAGTGATGGAGAGTGTACATAAAATTTGAAGGGAGTGATTGAATGTCCCTTTTCGCTGGTATTATTAGGCGCACTGACCTGAATAAATAATCTTTTTGCTTATTTGTCGCGTTCTTGTAGGCGCTGTGCGCGCTCTGCTGACTATGGTACCACACATTTGGGAGTCAGTGATGCTCCTAATATGCTTCCACAAAGGAGTGACGTTTGCATTTATAGTAGGTTTGCTTACATTTCATGCCTTTTATTTATCGCACACTGAGCAATTTAAATGAGCGAAAGCCATGTGCGAGTTCGCATAACACACCGTCTGGAGATGGAAGGAACGAGTGCATAGCATTGAAGGAAATATATGTAAGCAGGATGGATGGCGATGGATTATTTTTGCGGAACAAGAGCGTACGCCTATGTAGGTGCGAGGGTTATTTGCTGTGCCCACTTGTAGGCTTTTTTTGCGTTACGTTAAAATCCAAGAAAAAAAGAAGCACTGCAAGCTCTAAGTGCGTCGATATCTCTTCACTATAATTGTTTATTCAATGAGCCTTGGTAACATTTTCTCTAAGCTGCATACCTGTAATTAGGGCCGCGGTATTTTTTTCCAATGTAAACTAAACTGACGTATATGTGGGTACGCTTTTGCTATTTGCTTTAGGGACTTGTTTCTTTAGTTTATGCAACGGTTATTATTATTTTGTTTTGCTGCAGACCACAGAGAAATCAAAGAGCCGAGGTGCTATGCACCTCAACCTCTCCCCATTTAACATGTTACAACACATTAGAGCAGAAGCAACAAGTTGTCCTATGGATCCAGTATCTTTAGTACTTGGCTATTTGGAAAAGAGTGTTATATGAGTAAATACTTATATCTAAATAACGAATTAACTAAAATCAAATAAATAATTTAATGATGAATCAATAAGTAAGAAAAACTAAGTCAAAATGAATTCAATAAAATAAGAAGAAACATCGATATGGTGCACGCTCCCGCTAGCTATGCAGCCCGATAAAACAAAAAACAATGGAACATTTAAAGCAGCTGGCGGAAGTGTTCAAAATGTCACCGTCGCATGACGTAATTGTGCGTCATGACCATGGCCTGTACTGCACTCCTGTGTCCGACGCTAATACTTAGCTCTTGTACGACGCAGGCCTGAGGTCAGTTGCTCACGCTGAGTCGAGATGCTTGCGCGGGCATTCACTCTGCACAAAAAAAAATGCATTAATTGAGTAAAACCAGCAATAACAATGCTCTGTAGTGTCCCGGTGCGTGCGTGAAAAATTATTCAAGATAGGTCTGCGAAAAAGGGAGGCTACTTTTGTTGTTCACACTATAAAATTAAATGTAAGTATTGTATGACCAGTGTCGAGGAGGAAGTACTGGAAATGTGTCTGATCATGGGTGCATAAATAAATTTCACCTGAAATTGAAATTCAAAAAGTATGTAACGCGTGCGATGACACCATTGATATCAGACACATGCTGGCGGGCTGTGCCGCGACTTTCGCCGACCCCGAAGAAAAAAGGCTTTACTGGCAGAAGATGGTCTTCCGATCAAGACCGACAATGGGCTGTCCAGAGGGTCCACGATGGTGCCATAAGGATCGGCCTTAGGGTACCGAAGTGGACGCGGCTCGCCTCGGTCTGAAGAGACCGAGCTTTAGGACTCCTGTTAATAAAGTTTTGGGGATGAATGAGCAGCTGCTACATGTGCACAGTGGCAGTTGTGCCATACGCCTAGAGTACAAGTTCATGTGCAACCGACTGCACTGAATTGCAAGTCGCAGTGAAGCATAATATAGAAGAGCTAGGCCACTGCCAGAATGCAAAACTAAAAGGAAACAAATGTAACAAATACTGATAATATTGCGTGACAGTTCAGGTTCCTTAGGATAAGCTGGAAACATATGCGGCTGATCATGATGTAGGGCAGCGCAAAAAGCAGACAACAGACGAGCGAGGGGACAAGGACACAGCGCATTCTTCCAACTAAAATTTATTAGATTGGGACGCACATATATATACACAGGCAAAGCAAGAAAAGATAAAACCAGGAAGTAAAAATCAAAAGGTGAAATCAAGAGAAGTGCCGAGACGTCACACACGTGCACTAACACCGCCCCCCCTTTCCATAACTCGCCAAAAACAAAAAAGCCCCCCACCTCTCCGAAGGGAATCGTGAGGAAATGCGAATGCATTTCGCGCGCGCTTCACTCCATTTATATATGGTGGTTGTGGTTCGAAGAAGGAAAAGGCGCCTAATTTCTGCAGCCCGGTCGGGAGCACCGGCGCAGGGCCTTTTTTTTGCTTTTTTCTTGTTTTTTTTTCAATTTTTTATTTATTTTTTTAATTTTTTTTTTCATATATAGCTCCGCCGAGCTCCGCCGCAGACCGCTTTTAGTTAACGCGCACGCTGCGAATTTTTATTGTTCAACAACGCACAGGAGAAATCTCCCACCGGCACCACCTTGGAGGTCAACATTCATTGCCATATATACGGGGTGGCCAGTGAACGGTTGTGCAGCGCGAGCAGTCGGTTTTTTCAACCAAGAAACTCGCTAGCAGACGCTGCCTGTGTCGGCGTCGCGAGGCGAGAGAGGGAGAGGGGGGGGAGCGTAGGAGAGAGAGAGAGAGAGGGGGGCGCGCACGCGCAGTGGGAGTGTGGACGCTGCGGGCAGAGATGCCTAGAGAAGAGAGGGGGGGGAGCGTAGGAGAGGAGAAGAGAGGTGGGACGCGCATGCGCAGTGGGAGTGTGGACGGCGCGGGCAGGGATGCCTAGAGGAGAGAGGGGGGAGCGTAGCAGGGGGAGAGAGGAGGGGAGGCGCATGCGCAGTGAGGGTGTGGTTGCCGCGGGGAGGGGATGCCTAGGGGAGAGAGAGGGAGAGAGGAGGTATTTTTATTTTTTTTTGAAAGGGTTTGCGCATGCGCAGTAAGGGCGGTACGCCGTACACCACCACCACCGGATTAAGCTTCGCCATAAGATGCTTCACATCTAACACCTGCCGGCGCGCACACCTCCTCAACCTATCCTCCTCCTCCTCCTCCGCGGACAACGCCGCACAACGCCAACGCCGGATGCCTGACATAGCCCGACTATGAAATGCATTCGCATTTAAAAACTCTTTGTCGAAAGGTGCAAGGAAGGCATGCTTACGCATGCGTCCCCAGACCTTTTGATTTCCTCAGCCTCGATGATTTCCCTCACCCTTTGGTCCCGATTGCGTGCAAGGACCACGGTGTTTTCAAAGATAGGGCTACACTCGCAGTCCCGCGCGTGGATGCCCAGGTGCCCCGATACTGTAGTATGGACGCTGTAATGGTGCTCACGGAGTCTGTCGTTCAGACAGCGTCCCGTCTGACCCACGTACTTTCTACCACACGTCAGACCACACGTCAGACCATAAGCGAAAGTTTGTACCGTGCGTTCAAGGCGTCGTGTACGTCATCCCTCTGACGTGTGGTAGAAAGTACGTGGGTCAGACGGGACGCTGTCTGAACGACAGACTCCGTGAGCACCATTACAGCGTCCATACTACAGTATCAGCACCTGGGCATCCACGCGCGGGACTGCGAGTGTAGCCCTATCTTTGAAAACACCGTGGTCCTTGCACGCAATCGGGACCAAAGGGTGAGGGAAATCATCGAGGCTGAGGAAATCAAAAGGTCTGGGGACGCATGCGTAAGCATGCCTTCCTTGCACCTTTCTGACAAAGAGCTTTTGTTTTTGGCGAGTTATGGAAAGGGGGGCGGTGTTAGTGCACGTGTGTGACGTCTCGGCACTTCTCTTGATTTCACCTTTTGATTTTTACTTCCTGGTTTTATCTTTTCTTGCTTTGCCTGTGTATATATATGTGCGTCCCAATCTAATAAATTTTAGTTGGAAGAATGCGCTGTGTCCTTGTCCCCTCGCTCGTCTGTTGTCTGCTTTTTGCGCTGCCCTACATCATGATTGACCTATTCCAACTCGCCCAACAAGCAACGTTGCCTAAGTTATATGCGGCTGAAAATTGACGACTCGAAATCTATCAAATTGCGCAAAATAGCACAAATTAAAGATCCAAAGGCAAAATACAGAAAAACAGTGCATCTATCAAACTTAAGCAAATGAAGTCCTTGTAGAAAAACACAAAAACCTGTTATAGTGCGAAACGTTAGCTGAAGACCCAAAGGGGTCTCCTGGATCAAGCATGGTGAGCAGCGGCGGCTACTGGTGTTCTGGAATGGGGAACCCATTCCAGGACACCCTTGACATTCCCCCCATCCTTTTCTTCAGGGGCGAAGCACCTTAGGGTCTAGGCCTGTCCGTTGTCCGGCGATGACAATGCCGCTGATGACGATGAAGAATAATCGCGTTCCAGACCACACATCCTCTTTATGCCATCACGGCACAGCGCATGCAAGGTACCCACTTTACGTCTTGACGATGACGCTGATGACGATGAAGAATGAGCGCGTTCCAGACCACACATTCTCTTTCTGCCATGGATGAAAAAGATCGTGGAAACACTCTCGCCCGCGAAAGGCAAAGCGGCAACGCCGACATCAAGCTGCTATTCCGGAGGCGAGAGCGCGGCATGCGGCGGTTCAACGTCTAAGCAGACAGCAAGCCACCTCGAAGGCGGGAGCTCGGCAAGCAGCGGCAAAATGGCAACGCCGACAACAAGCTGCTACATCGCAGCTTAGGGCGCTGGAAGCGGCGGCCCAACAGTAAAAATATATTCTATATATTATGAAAGGGAAAATTGACAACCACCCGTTTGTAGCACGAAGCCACAAGGAAATCCGTACGGATTTCTCAGAAAGAAAAGCCTCTTGGTTGCCGAAAAATTCGTCCTGGTCCGGGGTTCGAACCCGGGACCAACGCCTTTCCGGGGCGGTCGCTCTACCAAGTGAGCTAACCAGGAAGCTAGCAATTGGCAGCACGAGGGCGAATTCATCGACAACTCGAAGCACATGGACACAAGTAATGCATATGAGTTCTGCGGAAACCCGCAAGGTGGCGGAAGGGTTATGAAAGAGAAAATTGACAACCACCCGTTTGTAGCACGAAGCCACAAGGAAATCCGTACGGATTTCTCAGAAAGAAAACCCTCTTAGTTGCCGAAAAATTCGTCCTGGTCCGGGGTTCGAACCCGGGACCAACGCTTTTCCGGGGCGGTCGCTCTACCAATTGAGCTAACCAGGAAGCTAGCAGCGCGAGGGCGAATTCATCGACAACTCGAAGCACATGGACACAAGTAATGCATATGAGTTCTGCGGAAACCCGCGATGTGGCGGAAGGGTTATGAAAGGGAAAATTGACAACCATCCGTTTGTAGCACGAAGCCACAAGACAATCCGTACGGATTTCTCAGAAAGAAAAGCCTCTTACTTGCCGAAAAATTCGTCCTGGTCCGGGGTTCGAACCCGGGACCAGGACGAATTTTTCGGCAACTAAGAGGCTTTTTCTTTCTGAGAAATCCGTACGGATTTCCTTGTGGCTTCGTGCTACAAACGGGTGGTTGTCAATTTTCCCTTTCATAACCCTTCCGCCACCTTGCGGGTTTCCGCAGAACTCATATGCATTACTTGTGTCCATGTGCTTCGAGTTGTCGATGAATTCGCCCTCACGCTGCCAATTGCTAGCTTCCTGGTTAGTTCAATTGGTAGAGCGACCGCCCCGGAAAGGCGTTGGTCCCGGGTTCGAACCCCGGGCCAGGACGAATTTTTCGGCAACTAAGAGGCTTTTCTTTCTGAGAAATCCGTACGGATTTCCTTGTGGCTTCGTGCTACAAACGGGTGGTTGTCAATTTTCCCTTTCATAACCCTTCCGCCGCCTTGCGGGTTTCCGCAGAACTCATATGCATTACTTGTGTCCATGTGCTTCGAGTTGTCGATGAATTCGCCCTCGCGCTGCCAATTGCTAGCTTCCTGGTTAGCTCACTTGGTAGAGCGACCGCCCCGGAAAGGCGCTGGTCCCGGGTTCGAACCCCGGACGAGGACGAATTTGTCGGCAACTAAGAATCAGAATCAATTTTTATTATTAAAATTTGGGCAAAGTTACAGGCATTTAGTATACAGGAGGTCCCATAGTCAAGAGACTGCATCGGGACCTCCCGTACAAAGACAATTGAGGTTTGAAGCACTTCATAGCAACAGTAGCGAAATATAGTAGTGAAGTAAAAAACATAACAACAGTAAAAAAAATACACAAGTGATTACACTAAATAGCATGGTTTTAACATGTCACTAAAAAATTGTAAAAGACAAAAAACAAACAAACGAACAAAAAAAAAACAAGAAAAAAAAGTGTACATCAGTTTACTAACCTTTATCCAGGATACACTGCACAACAAAGCACACAATGAATATGAACAGTAACTCTTCTGGTTAGTCTCGTAAAGTAAGTACATTTTTAGCTCTTTCTTAAATTGATGTAATGATCTTGTAGTTTTCATGATAAGCGGTAGAGTGTTCCACAAGGAAATGGAAGTGAATGTTACAGTTTGCTTATCGTAATTAGTACGAATTCTGGGCAAAAGAAAATTGTTGTTTAATGCGAAACGAGTAGTACTGTAAATCATAAGATTAGAAGACGGAAAAATGGCCGGCGGAAGTTCGTTGTTAATAGGTCTGTGGAAAAAAATACCTAGGTTGTATTTAGTGAGTTCAGTAATGGTAAGGATGTTATTCTCTCGAAGTAGAGATTTGGCATTGGAAAAGCGTGAGCTGCACGTGATTATTCTAATAGCATGATTCTGTATAATCTGGAGAGAAGAAATATGAGTATTGTAAGTATTTCCCCAACATATTATACCATACGTAAAATGAGAATGGACGAAAGAGTGATAAAGAGACAGCAGTGTGGTGCGTGAGAAGTAAGGGCGAGTTTTAATTAAGACGCGTATACCATATGGATGGTGGAACTTTATTAAATATAGTCCTGAGAGACGCGACTAGCGCGCAGTGGGCTTCTCCCACGTTGGGACGGGCAGGCTTAGCCTGACCGCCGCATCGTGGGCTCTCTGGACTGCCCAAAGCTGATCCCCCTTGTTGGGGCTTCTGATGGCGGAGCTCCACTTGGCTGGGTCGGCTTGTTCACTGCCCAGTAACGAGGGGCATCGCCAGAGCATATGCTCTAAGTTAGCTACTTCCCCACAAAGGGGACATGAGCTTCTAGTGTAAGTATCCGGGTAAATTTTGTGAAATAAGGCCAGATTTGGATATGAATCAGTCTGCAGGAGTCTAAGCGTCATGGCCTGGGCTCTGTGTAGTTTTCTGTGAGGAGGGGGGGTAGACCCTCCTGCTTAGGTAGAAGTGCTGCGTAATTTCATTGTATGTGGTGGGCTGATCTCTATTGTCCAACGTCGTGGGCTGGGGAGAACCTCCGTGGGCGCGGAACGTCATACCTCGCGCCTTGGAGTGGGCCAGCTCGTTGAGGTTGGTGGGGCCTCCTTCAAAATGACCCATGTGAGCAGGGAACCACGTTAAGATGTGGTTAGAGATGTCTTTTTGACCGAGAATACGGCGTGCTTCCTTGGCGATTGCGCCGACGGCGAAGGCACGGACGGCTGCCCGTGAGTCGCTGTATACGTTCGCGCGCTTCTCGTCGAGGAGAGCGACGGCGATGGCCACCTGCTCGGCAGCGCTCGAGGAGGAACATTCAATCGATGCGGCATTGATGACCGAACCAGCGTGGTCGACCGAGACCACTGCGTATTTGTTGCTGTTCCCGTACCTGGCCGCGTCGACAAAACAGCTCTCCCCAGGGACCTCTGCTACACTGCGGAGGATCGCCGCTGCCCTGGCCCGTCTTCTTCCCGTGTTTCGCAGCGGGTGCATATTGCGCGGAATGGGGGGAAACGATGATTTGTTCACGTTGTCTTCTTGGCAATCCCTGGTAATTGTCGTCCACTGTGGCCGACGGGATACCCATGGCCATCAGGAGTCGCCTCCCAGCCTTCGTGCCCGAGAGTCTGATGACCTGTGCCCTCTCCTGTGCCTCCGCAATCTCGTCGAGCGTATTGTGCATTCCCAGCTGGAGGAGTCGTTCCGTCTGCGTGTAGTTCGGGATACCAAGAGCGCTCTTGATGCCTCTCCGGATCATGGCGTTTAATTTATCCCGCTCAGCCCTCCTCCAGACATGCATGGCCGCGACGTAGGTAAAGTGGCACAGTAAGAACGCGTGGATAAGCCTGACCAGGTTGTCTTCTGCAAGACCACTGCGTCTGTTGGCGACCCTCCTGATGCTATTATCTTTTTTATGTCAACAATATGATACTGATATTTTAAGTTATTATCAAGAAGAATGCCAAGAAAGGAAGAACATGAGCTAGGACAGAGGGAGTGGGGACCAAAAGTGATATGTGGTATGGATAATAAGTTTCGCTGATGTGAAGTGAATACAACAAATTTGGTTTTAGTAGCATTAATAGATAACATGTCGGTATTACACCACTTTAAAATATTTTCAAAGTCAGCATTCAAAATATTGACTAGAGATGAGATATCTTTATGAGAGGTGAATATGGTCGTATCACCGGCGTACAAAATGCATTGGGTCGAAGTGAGACAATTAGGTAAATCATTAATATAAATTAAAAACAGAAGTGGCCCCAGAATAGAGCCTTGAGGCACTCCTATGTTAGTAGTTCGCTGTTGAGAATAAATATTGGAAATAGAAACAACTTGAACTCTGGTATGTAAGTAGCTTTTTAGTAATGAAAGAGCAGGCCCGCAAATGCCAATTGACTCAAGTTTAGTGAACAGAATACTATGATTTATACTGTCAAATGCTTTTGTTAGATCGATGAATACTGAGGCCACTAGATATCCTTCGTCGATTAATTTTTTTTAGCTGATCAGTAAGATGAATAAGCGCCATCTCTGTTGAGTATCTATGGCGGAAACCAAACTGAGAAGAAGAGAGGATATTAAACTTCGAGAGATATTTTGTTAATCGTGTTTCAATTAGTTTCTCAATAACTTTTCCAAAGAACGGCAAAATACAAATGGGTCGGTAGTTATGTAATAATGATCTGTCACCTTTTTTCAGTACAGGTATTACTTTGTCACGCTTAAGTTCACAGGGGAATACACCATTCTTAAATATTAAATTAACAATACAGGAAAATATGTCCGATATTAGGTGCACAATGGATTTTATGGTAGCAGGATGGATCTCATCTATTCCAGCACTTGTCAATTTTAGGTTACCTATAACAGCAGTTATTTCATCTGGTGTAGTAGGAAATAAAAAGAATGAGTGGGGTAGACGATTCGTGTTGATGATTTGTGTTGGAGAATGATTTGAATTTTCAGGGAAGAAGAAATTACTGAAAGCCTCAGCTATATCCGAGGGAGAAGTGTGTTCTATTCCGTCAATTAAAATTCGACGTACGTCATCTTGCCGGGTGCTCCTATTTAAAAAGGAGCTAACAATCTCCCATTTCTTTTTAGTGTTGTTAGCTGCCTGTAGGATTCTTTGTTCAAAATAAAAATTTTTGGCATTTTTAAGTTTTAAGTCAAGAGTACAACAGAAGCTCTTGTATCGGGCACGTAAGTTCTTGTTAAATGGTTGTTTTTTTAGTTTTCCTATATAAATTATCTCGTTTGCGCATTTCAGCTAATAGCTGTTGCGATATCCATGGATTGTGGGAAAAAGCAATAAGTTTTTTACATTTTTTTTTGGAAGTAAACTTTCGTAAATACGATGTAATTAGTGAAAGAAACGTAGAGAAGGCTTTCTGTGGATCGTTTAGCGACTTAATTTCGGACCAGTTAGTATTACCAACAGCCGTTATGAAGCCGTCTTTGTCGAAGACATATTTAGAGTGTGAAGAGGAACAGGGTCGTGCATCACTTTTGAAGCGTAAAATGATGGGGTAGTGATCACTAATGTCGACATGAAAAACTTTCGCCTCTGGTGGGTCAAGCAAGTTAGAGAGAGCGTGATCAATAAGCGTACCTGAGCCGCTAAAATCTTCGCGAGTGGGAATGTCAATTAAGCAGTCATATCCGTAACCATGAAACAAACTAGTTTAGTTGATACACGTAGGTGATCCTTCATCAAGTAAGTTTATGTTAAAATCGCCCACTATGACAACATTTTTATTTTCTAGTGAAATGTTATGCAAAAGATGGTCAAGATTGGTACAGAAATCATTAACCGATAATGAAGGAGAGCGATAAACGCAGCCAAATATGAAGTTCTTGTTGTCTCGAGTTAGAAAGCAGTTATCAACTTCAATCCAAACAGATTCACAATTAACAACGGGTAAAAATAGGTCATGTCTTCTTCGATAAGCAATACCAGAAGAAACATATATGGCTGCACCACCGTGGTTGTTCGCTATTCTATTGCAGTATTAGGATTCATAGTTACGAAAGCAATACAAATTTTTGTCATCATCAGATAACCAAGTTTCGGTTATTGCAATCAACGGAAATGAACAAGATAGCGAAGTGAGGAAATCGTCAATGATGTCAAACCGTTTACGAAGACTTCTCGCGTTAAAGTGAATGGTGGAATGAAATCCATTTAAGAAAGAATGCACTTGATCTGGCTTTAGTACGGAAGCCATAATTGTTGATTCGAAAGGTTAAGAAATAAGCTATATTCTATTCTGTTTAGGTCGGATTCATCTCGAATGCGCAGAACTTTACTGGTGGTTGTTTTCCTACCCAGTCGAAAAATACACCAACCCGTGTCTGGTGTTTTTGCCCGTATACACTAGAGCGTGAATTCAGACACGGGTTTAGTGTTTTTGGTGTTTCCGGTCTGGTAGATTTTTAGTGTGCCCGGTCTAGTGTGTTTTTAGTGTGCCCGGTCCAGTGTGTTTTTAGTGTGCCCGGTCCAGTGTGTTTTTAGTGTGCCCGGTCCGGTGTGTTTTTAGTGTGCCCCGTCCGGTGTGTTTCCAGTGTGCCCGGTCTGGTGTTTTTAGTGTGTCCGGTGTGGAGCTTTTGTTAATCAGCACGATGCTCACAGTCATATATACTACTGCTTCGTGTAATCCATTTCGGCATTCATGCAAGCTGCTCAGAAAGAGCAGTGTGAACTGCCACAGTAACACGTAAATAAGAATATGAAAAAAAAGTCCTCACTTCATTTAAAAAAACTAGCTACTTGGCGGCAGGCCTTTTGCGTCGCAGCTCGCAGGTCTTTTGTGAAAGCCACAAGCGGATATTCTTGGCACTCTTGTTAGTTTCCTCCACAGAAAGCCCCCCGAGCCTCTGCATAGTGCCTGAAAAAGGCTGTGAATTCATTAACGTTAGTCAAATGTCTCAGTTGATGAATTGCACTTTTATCATTGCTGCAGCATTATTTGAATTTTAAGCTGCATAGAATGCGTATACAAAAACTGGGAATCCCCAGAGGCCGCCCTTTCCTGTGTGGAAAGGTATTTCAAAAACATATACAGCAACACATAACGATTCATAATTATTATAAAATTCAATTAACCCTTTGACAGTAGATTTTTTTGGCAAAATGCATCCCAGAAATGTGTATTTTTTAAATTGCTGAATTAATAAATGTATATAAGAAAAAAATTGTCAAAAAAAGTTTTGGGTGATAAGGTGACGAAAAAATAAATTGTGACATTACATACACATGCTTTATTAGGGAGTAATAGCAAGCAAAATCCTAAGAAAAGTGCTGAGAGTAACAAGCGGTCACCCTTTGAGAGATTAGAAACCAGACAGCCATTGGCTTTGCTGGCGCAGCAGTGATAACCGCCCGAAGGACGAAACTGAAACCAGCCGTGCCGAGCACCCTCGCACTGGGTTTAAAAAAGTTAAAAATTTTAAAAAGCAACGGAGAGACATTGGCGCTCGAAAAAAGAGTCCACAAGTGTGGCAGCACATGCCAAGAAGGTGAAATGATCGAGAAACGCACGTTTTAAACATAAATGAAATTACATACATGTACATCTTCTACCATCTTGTCCCTGCTTGAAATGAAGTACATGTATGTCTTCGACCGTCAAAAGGTTAAAAGAATGAGTAATCACTATTTGAGCTGACATGTTCCGATAACAACAGCACATATCTGTTCAGTTTTCCATGTAAGGTTGCCAGACAGCTCCCCAGAAGCTAACTGGACCATGCAAAAACAGAAATATGGTGAACGGAAAAAATATTGCTTACCTTTCAAGGCATCAACTTTTCGTGGTGTCAGGGGCTTCTGTGGAGCTTTGTCACTTCCATCTGTTAGAAACCTGTTCGATAATGCACCGGAAAAACTTCTCTTTGCGAGCACTTCCGAAGACCAAATTGCGGTGGCCGCCCGCTTCACGAAGTGGGACTCCTTTGGCATGGCCATCAGCATTTCATACACCTCCTTAGAGACGGTGACGCTGTTGGCTAGATGTACCTGTAGGGAAAAAATTTTCAGTAATTACTATATCCACATTATCTCTGATCATCCCTAGTTCAGGTGACCTTACCATGCCATTCTCCATTGCCGAAAAGACTGGAGTGCTAGGCGCCCTCACGGCAGCTGCTGACACTCTCTCTGAAAGTAGGCCATGAAAGAGAAAACTGGCATTTCAGACACACATTCACATGATTTGTCATCTCATGCCATCAAAGACAAAGACAGGGTCACCAGGGGGAGACAAGAAAAAAGTAGTAGGCATGCAAAATTAAAGAGGATACACTAGCATTCGCCTTTGTTAAAATGTGACCACCAGGGTAGGGGTTGAATTTTCATCTAGTGCTGTAACCACTGGGCCATCACTGCGGTCTAACACGCACAATGATGACACACTTGACACACCACCACATGAGAAATCACGTCCGAGAAAAAAAAAAACGTTACCCGCACAGAGCTATGATGACCACAAGATAGCACAAAACAGAAAATGTGATGTCCCCTAGAGTGTTTTGTCACCAAAGAGCGAGCATGGCCATTGAAACTGGAGGATGGCATGCTCTCTTTTTTGAACAGTAAGTTTCCCAATCTTGGAGGCTACACAACTGGCCACTGGAGGCCAAGCAGGGCCATCAAGATCAAGCGCAGTGGCTCGGAACAGGCAATCTAGTCAAGGAAATCAAACTTGAGTGTGTGAATTCATCCAAAACATAGGCCCTATTTCTATGGGAAACTTTACGAAGCAATTTATTATCATTAAGAAAAGCACGAAAAAACCACGACAGACAGGTAGGAAGGAGACAGTGCGTCCTCCTGTGTCCTTCCTGCCTGTCTGTCGTGGTTTTTTCGCGCTTTTCTTAATGATGAACTTCAACCAACTCGCCCAACTGTCCCTGCTAATTCAGCAATTTGTTAGTCTGGAAGCTCCATCATGATAAATTTTTGGAGTCCAACAAATCCAACGGCAATTCTATTACCATACTTTCTCGCGTAATGAATGCAATCACGTAATAAGTGCACCCCCCAACTTTAGCCGTAAAAATTTAGATTTTTTTTCTCCCACATATTTAACGCACCCCCCAACTTTGCTTCAGTTTTTCAGAAAAGAAAGTACATTCATTATGCGAGTATATGCAATATATAAGCGACAAACCTTGAAGCTGCAAAACCTGCAAGGCATGCTTACATATAGCAGATGTTAACCTCACCAGCGCTGTGGAACGCCTCTTTACAGCATATGGTTTTCGAAAATGCACCAACAATGTAGAAAAAACAACATTAAAGGGAATAATTGACACAGTGCATTTATAGAGGTGTTTAACCCTTTTATGCCATCATGCCGCCATAGTGCCATAGACAACAGCACACAGTAGGTTGTCTTAACTCGAAGTCATGATACGTATAAGGGGATGAATGACTACTAGTGGTGGCCTTGCAATGTCTAAAAAAATCAGTCGTGAGTCACATCTAAAAGGTTGAAAAAAAAATGTCTGTAAGTAAGCGCATACAATCGCTGACCGTTTATTCGGACGCTGAAAATTCGGACATGCTCGTTTATTCGGACACCTTCACGGCACCACCACTAATCCCATTTAAGTAATGTAAACTCATGACCGAAAATTCGGACACCCCACGATGCGCCGTTCAATTTTTCGAACTCCAGCTGGATGATCAAGAGCGGCGTTGAATGCCATGACAAGCCATCACCAGCTGTCCGCGATGTTTACAACATTATCACTAGGTTGCCAGCACTGAAAGGTTGGACTGCCTATGGCTATGGCTGGAGATTGTGCCAGTCTGCAATTGCCGATCTCGAAGGCTATGTGCTTTAGCTACACGCTACGGCCGTTTTTTGGCATTAGCCTGCCGATTATCCATTGAATGGCTACCACAGCCAAACCGCAAGCTAAGCCATGCTCGAAGTTAGCTTGCTGTGACGTTCGAAATGGCCGCACGTCCGAAACAGACCAAGAGAGGACAGAATCACGAGTGCTGCAGCACTAACTAGCCTGACGTCGTTCCCTTTTGGCATTTGAGAGTTTGCTTGTCAGTTGTTTCTCGGATAGGCCTGATCTATTGGAAATGGCTCCGATGCTACCCATTCCATCTGCGCCGTAGGCACTAACGAAGAAACGCGGCAACTACAAGACACTGACGATGGCGAACAAAGCCACAATCATTCACCGGATCGAAAGCGGATGACCCGCCGTGCGGGATTTTTCGCCAAGTTGGGTGATGATCAGCGTCTGTCAGGACCCCAAACCAGCACTTCATATAAGTGGGATAGCAAGTGCTTTCTCGTCGGCCAAAGTCACCTAGTTGCTACAACCGAGCTTCCACAACATCGCTGTAACAGTAAGCGAGTAAGCGTATCTACCAAATTAATCTGCAAACAAAAAATACAGTTCTGGTGCAACCGACTGTATTTTCACCTTTATAAGGTGGTGAAACCCCAATGATCGAAATAAAGATGTTGCCATGAAAAATTTTGTGCGTTGCACTGCAGCAATCTAACAATTTGTGTTCAGATAGTATTACGCCAATAAAATGAAATCTATTATTCTGCTAACAAGCACCAAAAAACTTTTCTGCTCCTGAAGAAATATACCTGCAAGTGGTGGCTGCGGCCTTGAATGCTGGGGTGGCTGAGTTTTTGCAGGTTCAGTTTCTGCAGGCTCAGCTTCTGTATGAAGCTGGTCCGGAAACGCTGCAGGATCCAGCTCTGCATGCAAATAAAAAATTTGGTCGTACTTTAGCAGGGTGTTGCTACAAAATTTTCTTCTTTCTACTATCCATTAAGCAGAAGTAAGCACAGTCAATTTCATATGAAGGCTCAATCGTTTCAGTAATCTTTCAACGCCAAATTACAGCACAGCTTTCTTTTCCTTAAAGGGCCCCTAAAACACCCAGAGGTCAAAATTTAGTTGAGGTGGGGAAGTTGTGCACGAGTCCACAATGAACACGTAGCCGTGAGAATTTTTCGGAACGGTGCCGTAATACCAGAGTTAGATGCGTTTGATGATCGAAACGCGGCGATCCCACTCCTTTCGCTTTTTCCTTCACTACCCTCCGCTGGTCAGCTCTCCCAAAACAGCTTTGCCCTTGTCGCCGAGTTCACCTCTGGACAACATGACAAAGAACAACATGGAGCACAGGCAGGTGCTCGAAGACTAACCGGAACTCATAGGTCCTTGTTAGAAGCATTAGAAGCACGTTAGAAGCATTAGAATGAAATCCTTGTGTTATCACACCATGAAAGCACTTCACACTAGGTACTTTACTTTCCGTACCTTTATATAACTGCCGTGAAACTGGCAGCCTGCTCTGAGGGACTTGCTCAGAATAAGGAGCATCTGTATGGTCGCCATGCAATGGTGACCATGTGGCCTCAGACCTTGTCCCTGGGGGCGACTTTTCTTGCTCCTTGCCACAACTGCTTGAGGTGGTTTGCTCAGCCCGTATACCTAGAAAAGCACACCAATTGTATGGCTATAAACAATCCATTTGCAAAACTTTTAATCTTTAAAGTTGATGTATGTGGTCAAAAAAACATTTTCCCCGTGTTTAACACTAGTACTTCTGTGTGCACTGGGCTCCATTGTGTCGCTGCTACTCCTAGTTTGGCTCTGCACACACACACGTTACTGTTTACAAGCTCTTAGGGGTCTTACAAGACCATGTTTTCTGTTTAAAAATGTAATTATTTGTTCTACATTTATTAGAATATTCCTTTTCCTTTGTATATATATGTACATACTGTGCATTTAGAAAAATTCTTGCATTGTTCTTTAATTCTCTCGCATACTAAGCTTTCTTGCTTTCCCAAATAAGTCTTGCTTTGTTACAGTGACAGACAGGCATTCCATTGCCTCCCACATTTAAATGTGCAAGGAAATGGAACACCAAAGGCTCTTCCATCACCCATGAACCTGGCTGGGGTCTACCATCGAACCAAAACGAAGTTGTTATGCACTATTCAAAGGCATTTGAGGTGTCGCAGGCACAAGCTTCAAGTGGAAGTGTTTATTTCGTTCTTAGGCGCGTTCTGCACTAGTGCTGAATTATAGAGTACCAATTAGCTCGAAACCATACAATGTTCAAGTGGACACCTATGAGTTAGCAACTTGCCAAGGGACAGCTGTAAAACAGTGTGCTTCTTGGAGTGTGTGAAAATCAGGAACAGCAACGTTCAACACAATAATTTCATGCTAATGTGCCTTGTTGAATGTCAGTGTGCAGTGCGACAGCAATGTTAAGCTAAGCCCTCAGGAGGCACGTCATATTAATGCGGAAACAAATGCATCAACCAATAACGATATGAGTGCTACAAAAAAAAGATAGAGCATTCATTGCATGAGCAAGTTTAAATGCCACCAAAAGTAGCAATAAATCTTGAAAACATTCTTGTACGTATCTGCTAAGCCTAGAAGCAAATTTAAATTGCGTCTAGGCCAGTCACAACCAGATTTGAGAAGAGATTTACAGGTGAAATCCAGGGTTCAACGGAAACCTTGTTGTTTCCCACCAAATTAACAGACGCAGACTAACAACTCACAGATACGCACACACACCACAGTTACACTGTTGAACTAACTGCAATTTGCATTACTTTCAATTGGTTATTTCAAACTTCAACTCAGATAATAAAATTGTCTTTTTTATATAGTTTAGGAAGATTACAAAAACTGCAACCTACGTGCTTCTGACAGGTGGTGCAGGAGCTCTTCTTGCAGCTTCATATTGAAGGATCGTAGCTTGCGATTCTCTTCTTTGAGCCCAGCTAGTTCTTTGCGGAGGTCAGATGTCGTTTCCACAGTCATCTCTTCAAGGATTTGTTTTGAAGCTATTTGCTTGGCCACCTGTCTATTTTTTTTTGGTTTCTGGACCTGAAAAATGAGATAAGTGACGCTCCATCTTTTTTACGAGTATCAATAATTTTTCATCTTATTGAATGTGTCATAAGACTTTTTATGTCAATGAGTGATTAAACAGCATCCACAAACTGTGAGGTAGACAAGCCATACACAAGCAATACCAATTAATGGTGGAGGACTATTGGCATTCTTCCTCTTTCGACCAAGCATAATTCTGCTTATGGTGATCTGTTGAGAGCTTTCACATTTAGCAAGAGACTTTCATTAACTATCTTATTTCACTGCAGCTTGCAGTCAAGAAAG